>SKCR01045351.1:0-48880 GCA_019454045.1 Zanthoxylum bungeanum
AAAAGAGATTAGAGAGAGAAACTCCCGATTTTACATCAAGAAAATGAGAGAGAATGTGCAACTAAAACTGAAATGGCGGCCTCCTTTTATAGGCAAATTTGGTCCAGCGTCGCGACGCTGAAAATGCACTAGCGTCGCGACGCTGGCAACAGTTTCTGGAGTCCACGCGTACGTTGACCACGCGGCTGTCGGCAGCAATAATTGAGACACGTGTCATGCTCTGGTTGGCTGGCGATGCGGTCCAATGAAATCTGCCACGTGTCAACTTGTGATTGGGTGTAAATTCGGTCTAATAGAATGGTGACACGTGGCATGCTCTGATTCGTTGATTATTCGGTCCAAGAGAGAGGCGACACGTGGCACGCGGTTTGGGTGGTCCAATGAGGTGATGACACGTGGCATGAGCGCATGTTAGCAAGGGCGGCGCACGTTAGCAGAACCGTTGTGATGGGCAGTTGGCGCACGTTAGCAAGATCTGGCGCACGTTAGCAAGTCCAACCTACAGATTTTGACACGTGGCTGACGGCGCATGTTAGCACATTCGGCGCATCCTGGGCGTCGCGCCGCGCAAGGCTTCAGCGTCGCGACGCTGAAAAGACGAAAATATCCCTGATGACGCATTTTTGTCCGTTTTTTGCCCAAAATCACTCCAGAATGTCCTGAACTTTATTTATCTACAAAAAATAACACAAAACACATCAAAATATTCACAAGACTCAAGAAACTATACAAAATATTAGGATAAATGAGTGGGAAATAGTGATATAAATACCACTCATCAATTCGCGGGGTGGTAGACTGGTCGCCCCCAGTCCTGGCTCAGCTTTCTGCTCTCCGCTGCACCCACCAGGTCAAGGTAGATTACACCTTTTTGAAAGCGGTCTCATCATTTTAGGATACTGAAAATCATTTCTTCTGATTCCCAGATTTTCGAGATATGCCTTCTCTCGGATAAGTTTGTTGTCATTCTTGGCTTGGATTTTTCTCCTACTACCCTTCTAGCGATGTTGTGTTTCCATTGTCTATACCTTCGGGAGGCCTTCGAAGTTTTCCTTGTTTTGCAGGTTCGTACTATCTTTTGCTTAAGCTATCTCCCAATAGTTACACATATCATTGTCCTCAAAGAATGCCCAGTAATGAAACCAGAGACCCTTCAAAGCACTCAATGCAACTCAAATCCGAGTATTTGAATAAATGATCTAAGCTAGACTCAAAGTGTGTATGTGCAAAGGTTCATTCACAGCTTGATTCGTAGGTGAGCCAACTCAATGATTTCGTTCTAAAAATTGGGATCGATGGGTCAAACCAACCCAGATGTCTCAATTATGCTCTGCAATTGTTTCTATGTGTTCAATATGGTATGATTTTCTTTTTTTCTTTTCTTTTGTCTTTTTTTCAATGCACCTACCCTTTAAGGTAGCATTTCTCATCATGGTGGTCCTAATACTCGCCCATGGGTAGCTTCACGCTTATTGGTTATAGGTGGTTTAATTTTTTTCTTTAGAGACTTTTCTTTTATTTTCAACCATACCACACATTATTACACAAGCAAATCAGGATAGACATCTAAGCAAACGGTCATTAATCGACCTGCAATTTCTTCAACTAGTCATCTTGCCAACTACTCAGGTTTTCACTGCTAAGAACCTATAATTAAGTGCTTACGAGTCTTGTTGGGGTTGGTGCTCAGAGCGCCATTCCGGACCGTATTTATGTCTGATTCATGAATACGATCAATTCCATTTTCCATAATATTACTTATTTATGGTTGTGTTGGAAAATTATGACCCATAGCGTCACTATTTGTCCAGATCATGGTGTTGTTGTACAAATTAACTATGTGACAAAGGAGATTGCTCTCTTATCATTTGTGATTAGATCACCAAGATGTATAAATGATAGGAGGTCCATATGATTAGTTCCTGGATTGAGAATGATATGAGACAGTATCAATCCACGTAGGATTAATCATTAAATATCCCTAGTCATAGTGTTATCGAGATTGGACATCGATAATGCGTAAAAGACTAGTATTACACTTGTGCGCGTTGTGAGAGCATAACGGCATAGTTCTCATATCTTTGGGTATAGGATACTCATGCAAGTGTAGTAGGAGGTTGTGTTTTACCGATGGTACGGGAAACAGCTTTGCTCTGGATAGACCCCCTCGGAATTCCATTGGTAGTATGACTATGTGTCTATGGAAGTCCGAAATCAGGGTAGGTGTATTTGGTCTTAACCTGAGACTTGCACCGCTAATATACTTTGGTTGTGGTCGTCCAGGGCTTTAACAGGTTCTGTGTATGCCTCTGCTGGGTATATTGAGAATCACAGTGTGTTGGGTGTGATGTCAAGACGGAAGTATCACTCCAGTCTTATGGAGATGATGGTCACGTAGGATACGGGACTGGTTCTCTTAAATGCCGCAGCTATTGGGATATTATGACTATGTCATATATATCCGATTATAGAGACTAGTTACCAGACATCTGACATGCGCTTCGTATGGGGCAGACACAATTCCAGCCACAGGCCTAGCACGTGACATCTGATACTGGATCGAGATAAACAATACTACGTATATTACGCCTGATATAGATCACTATATTCCTGTAAGGATATTTCTGGAGAATTGGGTAGGCATGGCGTTTTGCTAGAAGCCAACCTTGTCTTGTAAATCGGTATAAACGTAGTACTAGGTACTTACGTGTTCGGATAGTCCGACGACCGTATTTACTGCCAACATATCCGGGGATCTCATGGGTCGCTTCCCGAAGATTCACCGATGACGTGTGACTCGCACTTTAATTAATCTGGGATTAATTGGATGAGAGAGAAAATTAATCTGGGATTAATTACAGAGATATTTTATCTGGGATAAAATATCAATTAAAGAGAGAGAACGATTAATTTGGAATTAATCGATTAAATAATATATTCTATATATTATACGAAATTGGATTTCGACGCAGAATTAAAATTGGATTTTAATTCGGGCGAACGAGTTAATTTAGAAATAATTCGTTAGCGACGTGAATAGTGATTTCGCTAGGCATAATCATTTAATTACGTCGCAACAGAAAATTCGTTAATTTGGAATTAGCAAACCCGAGCCCGCGAGTGTTTGCGAGCGCATTCGCATTTCGAATTCGAGTGCGGCACGCAAATCACATCAAGCGTCAAATCGCTAGTCACATCAAGCGTCAAATCGCTAGTCACATCTAGCGTCATATCATTCGTCAATCAAGTGATAGATGTCTTTCACTTTGAGTGATTGACATTAGTCACTATTCATGAGTGATGTGAGTTGATTGAAAGCTCATGAAAGCTTGAATGACATTTATTGTTATTTTAATCATTTGTATATGTTTTATTTTGATTTTTGAAATCAAAGGAAGTGTATTAGATACACTTAACACATTACAACACATATCCATCTCTCTCTCTCCTTGGTTCACGAAAATTGGAGCCAATTTCTTCATCTTTCTCTCTCGGCATTTTGGCCATTTCTTCACTGTTTTTCTGGGCAAAACCGTGAGCAAGGGAAGCAAAGTGTGATGTTTTTGTGGCAATAACATCAAGAGCTAGCACTCAAAGAGACATGTGAAGGTGATAGGGAAGTCCACCCATGAGCTTGGAATCACCATGACAAAGCTTGGAGCTTGGAGGAGAACCAAAATGGCCGAATTTGAGGATGACAGAAACTGCCACTGCCGAGCTTGGAGGAGGCAGAAAATAAAGTTTTTTTGTCCACCGCGTCGCTCAACCGATCGATGTGAGTGTTCCGCAACTTCGTTGATTGTATTCACATGTATTTTCAATGCTTGAAATAATCTTGGGAAGCTTAGAGAATTCCAACAATGGTATCTATGAGCAAGGTTGAGCATGAAAATATATTAGGGTTAAAATTGGGTAAAATGAATTTGAGCATGATTTAAAGAAATTGGATGATTTAGTATGCTTAAATGTTGTTGAATTGAAGATTGATTGGATCAATTTCAAGAAATATTGTTTGGAACATTTTGCCCAAATTTTATGGCTTGGCCGAAAATGATGAGTGCCCTAAAGTCTTGGATTTTTTTATTTTTGATTCATTGGAGAGTTAAAATCATTCGGGAAATATTGATTGTGGATTCAATTAGATTGAAATCGAAATCGATTTGAAAAACCCCTATATTGCCGAGACTTGTAGCATGTAATTGGGTTTGATTTTTTGATAAATTGTGTTGGACATGATTTAATGTTAATGAGCATGATTAATTAGACAAATTTATGTTTTGGAAATATTGATTTGGGTAATTAATTATGTAATACACTTTAGGTAATTTAATTGAGAAATTTGGAATTTTTGGAATTAAATTAAATGGGCTTAAATTGGATTTGGGCTTGTAATGTTGTAATTGGGCTTATTGGGCTTGGTTGTACCAAGTTGGGTTTAGGCTAAATTGGTTGGATCCAATTGGGCCCAAAACCGCTTCCATAAAGTCCAAATGCGACTAATGGACCTTTAATTATTTAATTGGGCCTAATGGGCCTAAATTGATTTCTAGGCTTATGGGGTTACTCCTTGATTGGGCTTTGGTTATTGGGTTTGACCCAAGTTGACCAAAAGTCCACGCCTTAAAGAAATTAATTAAAAGCCCATTGGACTTTAATTAAATTAACGTTGGACATTAATCGGGCTTTGAGACCCGTAACGATTAAATTTGGAATTTAAGTCATAAAGGTTTATTAATAAAGTGAAATATTTAATTTGGAATTAAATAGTGAATTAGTATTAAATACAAATTGAATTTGATTTAATTTTGTAGTTTAATTTAATTCAAGAATTCGTACTTTGAGTACTTATTCGCAAAACGAGTTTGACTCGCGCAAAATCAAATCGTTGTTTGAACATTGGATGGTCATTAATTATCAGATTAATTAATTTGATTAGATTGATTGATAACATGCTTGTGTGAATACATGGTTGCAATGCATGAATAATGTATATCGGATGGATATTAGATGTGGGGTGGGGCAATTTTGAAGTTGTTGTAATAAATTTGATTTATTAATTGGACCTGCATGTCCAGCCTTATTACCTCCCTACTCTTTGTATTCTCTTCTCACATATTCCCCTCAATGTAAATGAGGTTTCTTTAGAAGTGTAGTGTAACGGGTGTAGAAATAATACTTGTGCTATCGGGAGAGAGGAAAATGAGATATTTGATCTAGGATCAATGTGCAAAGTATCCATCCGCATATCATTATTATTTATTTATACGTGCTTTATTATGTGTTTAGAATGCATGTTTAAGGGTGTATGATGATGAGACCTTAACAAAGATAATAAATTGGTTGCCAATTTGCACTCGAAAAACCCTCGCAAAATTTTAAGCGTTTTTCCTTACATTGAGTGATTCTTACTCAAGATCTAAGACTGGCATTGGTTTGTTGGCCAAAGTCAAGGCCTTTGTCCTTCGAGGATGTGTTTGAATCACGAGAGCTTTGTTCCATATTGGTGTCTTGTCCAAGTTATGGTTTGTTGCCCAAAGTCAAGACCACTTCTTGTCCATCGACATTGATTACGAAGCTTTCCATGGTCAATGGGTCACGCTTAACTGGGATCACTAAGTTTGTTGTGCCAAAGCCGAGGCTTAGCTGATTCAGAGGAAAAAGGTTAAGCAATATATTGGATATATTGGCATATATAAGATATATGTTTCGGACTTGGATGTTCCCCTACTGGATCTAGGAATTTGATGGGATCCAATTGATCTTAGAGATCTACCTAGTTAATTATCATACAATTTGTTGGCCAAAGTCAAGATTGTGTGATATTTAACGGGATCTTAGCCCACTAGGAAACACGGTTTCCCGAGTACTCGACAGAGGGTTAGAGGCTCGCCGAAAAATAGTGGGAGGCAAGAATTGAATTTGCAATATTCGTTTAATTACTTTCCATACGCGCTCAAACAAATATCATTCGTGAAATAAATTATTTATTAGTTGGACTAATAATTAAACGTTGTTTTAATTAACAGTTGGAATGTATTCAAACAATTTATTTATAATTGATTATATAATTGGATTATAATAATCATTATAATAAATAGTACATAAATCGTTGATTAAATAGTTGGACTATTAGAATCATAGGGAAAATGTATTTAAATGGTTTAATTTTCAAATTGGGAATAAAATTTCAGGATGGTCTTGGAAACTAATAAGTTACTTTATTTGATAAAATAACATATTAGGCTTAAAGCCCGGAGTTGAGCAAATAGTAGAGCATGATCTTTGGAAGATTCATGTGATGATAACTTTAGTGCTTAATCCATTAAGCTTGTCAAATAGACTCCTTAATTTCTTTACCAGAACTAAGGATTAGATCTTTAAAGTATGATATTGAAATTGAAGGATCTTCAAAGATCTATTCTTAGATTTTAGAAGACTAAATTGCAATAAATAAACTCTTGGAGAGTTAATGACTATTCTCAAGTAGACAAGTCAAAGTTTGCAATAAGTCAAGTAGCGCAAAACGCACCTTACTTCGATATTCCAAAAGGACAAGGCTTGGCCAAAGGCTTCTGGAATGTGGAAATGGGTAAAGGCAAAATCATTATAATCTTCTGGGAAGATAAAAGGACATATCCCAAAATGTCTGCCTAAATGTGGCAAATGGGATCGCGGAAGTGTGACTGCCGTTTGGACAAAGCAGACATGAAGGAATTAAAGACGGTGCAAGGCTCCGACTTCAAATATGTTTGTCAGAAATATGTTCACTACTAGTATTAAAATTGGATTTTAAATACTTAGTATGATACATAAATATGTACTGATGTTCAGAATCTGCTATATGCAGGATACTGACTTCAGTTGAGATTAATCTGCGAATTGGAAACAGGACGACTGTCGCTGTTTTAACTGTAGATACCTAATTTTACGAACTACCTTCGGGTGTGTACTCAAATTTGGAAACTGTTATAATGTAACTAGTTTGACAAGAAACATTATCTCTTTATCAGTGTATAATCCGTTGCGGATTTACCTTTATATCCTAGAACACTAAAGTGTTTTATTTTATAAAGATGATATTGAGATAAACACATTAGATGTGAATAACAGAATTTATATTTTGAATATAAATAAATCTCATATATATGACATGACAAACAAATAGCTCAAACTGATTTGATCAGAAGAAACATATTGTGGCATTGTTGTCTGGGACACAATTAAACAAGACTCGTATATCCACACTTTTGAAGAGTGGGTACTCGGACATATTTGATTCCAATCAAATAAAGTCTACGAATCTAGTTTATTGGGCAAAGTTCCTAAAACACCTTTACTTGGTAAAAGTGTAAATGCCACAGATCTGTTAGCCCTAGTTCATAGTGAAGCAAGTGGGCCCATGTCTAGCTAGGCTAGAGGTGGATATGAATATTTCGTGACCTTTACGGATGTGGCATCGCGTTGTGGTTATGTGTTTCTTTTGAAACACAAATCGGAAACTTTACAGTTTTCGACACGAAATAGACAAACAGATCGGCTAAAGTATTAAACCATCATGGTTAGACCATGATGAAAATAATTAAGCAATAAGTTTCTCATATACTTGAAAAAGTATAGTATTCTTTCAATGAGGACTCCTCCCGGAACACGTCAATTTGACGGTGTATCCGAACTAAGTAACCGAATTTTGTTAGACATGATAAGGTTAATCATGAGTCGCTCTGAGCTACCATTTCCTTCAACGGATACATATAAACAGTGCAGAACTTATTTTGAATAAGGTTCCATAAAATCTGTTTGACAGACTTCATATTAGATATGAACAGGAAAGAAACCGAGTTTCTCATTCCTGAACATTTGGGTATGCTAGGCATAAGTTTGGATGATACCAAACAAGAACCCAAATCGGATAAGTGCCCAGTGGTAGGTTATCCTAGGGAAACCAAAGTATAGTACTTATACAACTCACAAGAGAACAATTTAATTGTTGCTCACCATGCGATTTTCCTAAGAGGAACACCTATATGCAGTGGTAAGTGGGAGGATAGTATAACTCGATGAAAATCGGAGTAATACTATTTAAAGCACTGATTCCTTAATGGAACACAAATAGTTTATCAAGGATGAAACTATACCAATAATCTTCGAATACACAAGAACCACGTAAGTCGGAGAGAGTCAGAAAACAACCTGGGGTATGGGTTTCTGATCTCACCTCATAAAGGTGTCAATCTTATTGAGGAACACCAACTGACTACGTATGAGGAAGTGATACAAGGTATCGACTCCCTAATTATGGCAAAGTGCCATGATATCCGAAATGGATTCCATGTAAATCAACAAGTTTGGATACTAGTTGTTGTACCGCAAGGCATTGTGCCTACTGGTACTATATAAGTCTTCTAGGAAGACATACATGGATGGCAACATACCAACGTACTAAGCTAGGCTTGTAGCGAAAAGGTATCGTTATCAACATTGTGTTGATTACAATGAAATCTTTTAACTGTTGCCACGGTAAATCCATTTGGATAATGCTTGCTGATGCTGCATGTTTCATTTATGAAATATAGCAGCTAAATGCCAAAACCGCTTTCCTTAACGGAAACCTTTTGGAGGATGTTTACAACATCCTGTCGGTTTTGTCGTACTATAACTAGCAAACAAGATTTGCAAGTTATTCGATCCATGTTTGGATTGAAGCAAGCATTAAGTTCTTGGAATTATCGTTTCGATGTAATCATAATAGTTTATGATTTAATTCAAAACATAAATGATTCTTGTGTATATAAAGAGGTTAGTGGGAGCGCACTGACAGTGGCTGTCCTATAAATAATGATAATATATCATTTCTTGGAAATGAAATTCCCATAATTATCGGTGAAAGCTAGGCTTTCGAGAAAACTCTCCGAGAACTCGTACATTGAAAAATGTACGTGACCTGGTGTCTCATACGCTTTGAGCATATGAAGTCACAAACAGGCCAATCCAAGTGATAGTCACTGGATTGATATTAAGAACATCCATTAGTATCTTAGAGAACTAAGGATGTTGTCTTATACTATAGAGATGGAGAACTTGAAATGAATGGGATCACTGTTGCAAGTTTCCTAACCGAAAAAATGACTATAAGTCGCAAACGGTACTATACAGTTTGAATAACGGAACAGTGAGCTGGAAATCTTCCTAACAAGATATTTTTCCCGAATAAACAACAAATGCGGGTTATTGCTGCAGCTGAGGCAGCAATAGAAGCCTTCTGGGTCGATATTAAATCTAATTAGATTAGATATAGTTCTTTTAGCAGCTGAGCTAGGCTACAGCGCAGGCTAAAGAATTAATGGTCTCATCAACGATCCAGATACTTACTTCGATATTCATCTGATTCGTTCGGATCATACATTGTGGCAATGTGATGATCGAATAAATCGCATCAGATGATAATCATGCAAATCCGCTAACGAAAGCCTTTTCTCAGCAGTTTGAGCCAACAGTACATAGTTCGGGTGTCAGACACTCGAGTGACTGGCTATAGGCCAAGTGGGAGATTATTGGAAAATTATGACCCATAGCGTCACTATTTGTACAGATCATGGTGTTGTTGTACAAATTAACTATGTGACAAATGAGATTGCTCTCTTATCATTTGTGATTAGATCACCAAGATGTATAAATGATAGGAGGTCCATATGATTAGTTCCTGGATTGAGAATGATATGAGACAGTATCAGTCCACGTAGGATTAATCATTAAATATCCCTAGTCAGAGTGTTATTGAGATTGGACATCGATAATTGCGTAAAAGACTAGTATTACACTTGTGCGCATTGTGAGGGCATAACATCATAGTTCTCATATATTTGGGTATAGAATACTCATGCAAGTGTAGTAGGAGGTTGTGTTTTACCGATGGTATGGGAAACAGCTTCGCTCTGGATAGACCCCCTCGGAATTCCATTGGTAGTATGACTATGTGTCTATGGAAGTCCGAAATCAGGGTAGGTGTATTTGGTCTTAACCTGAGACTTGCACCGCTAATACTTGCGACAATCAATATACTTTGGTTGTGGTCGTCCAGGGCTTTAACAGGTTCTGTGTACGCCTCTGCTGGGTATATTGAGAATCACAGTGTGTTGGGTGTGATGTCAAGATGGAAGTATCACTCCAATCATATGGAGATGATGGTCACGTAGGATACAGGACTGGTTCTCTTAAATGCTGCAGCTAACGGGATATTATGACTAGGTCATGTATATCCGATTATAGAGACTAGTTACCAGACATCCGACATGTGCTTCGTACGGGGCAGACACAATTCCAGCCCCAGGCCTGCAAGTGACATCTGATACTGGATCGAGATACGCAATACTACGTATACTACGCCTGATATAGATCAATATATTCCAGTAAGGATATTTCTGGAGAATTGGGTAGGCATGGCGCTTTGCTAGAAGCCAACCTTGTCTTGTAAATCGGTATAAATATAGTACTAGGTACTTACGTGTTCGTATAGTCCGACGACTGTATTTACTGCCAACATATCCGGGGATCTCATGGGTCGCTTCTCGAAGATTCATCGATGACGTATGACTCGCACTTTAATTAATCTGGGATTAATTGGATGAGAGAGAAAATTAATCTGAGATTAATTACAGAGATATTTTATCTGGGATAAAATATCAATTAAAGAGAGAGAACGATTAATTTGGAATTAATCGATTAAATAATATATTCGATATATTATACGAAATTGGATTTCGACGCGGAATTAAAATTGGATTTTAATTCGGGCGAACGAGTTAATTTAGAATTAATTTGTTAGCGACGTGAATAGTGATTTCGCTAGGTATAATCATTTAATTAAGTCGCAACGGAAAATTCGTTAATTTGGAATTAGCAAAACCGAGCCCGCGAGTGTTTGTGAGCGTATTCGCATTTCGAATTCGAGTGCGGCACGTAAATCACATCAAGCGTCAAATCGCTAGTCACATCTAGCGTCATATCATTCGTCAATCAAGTGATAGATGTCTTTCACTTTGAGTGATTGACATCAGTCACTATTCATGAGTGATGTGAGTTGATGGAAAGCTCATGAAAGCTTGAATGACATTTATTGTTATTTTAATCATTTGTATATGTTTTATTTTGATTTTTGAAATCAAATGAAGTGTTTTAGATACACTTAACACATTACAAAACATATCCATCTCTCTCTCTCCTTGGTTCACGAAAATTGTAGCCAATTTCTTCATCTCTCTCTCTTGGCATTTTGGCCATTTCTTCACTGTTTTTCTGGGCAAAACCGTAAGCAAGGGAAGCAAAGTGTGATGTTTTTGTGGAAATAACATCAAGAGCTAGCACTCAAAGATACATGCGAATGTGATAGGGAAGTCCACCCATGAGCTTGGAATCACCATAACAAAGCTTGGAGCTTGGAGGAGAACCAAAATGGCCGAATTTGAGGATGACAGAAACTGCCACTGCCGAGCTTGGAGGAGGCAGAAAATAAAGTTTTGTTGTCCACCGCGTCGCTCAACCGATCGATGTGAGTATTCCGCAACTTCGTTGATTGTATTCACATGTATTTTCAATGCTTGAAATGATCTTGGGAAGCTTAGAGAATTCCAACAGGTTGCACCTCTTGTTTTTATATACGTATTTGATCTTATTACGATTAGATTGAAACTAGATGTGGTGTAGTGATATGTATATATTAGACAGAGGCCCGATAATATATAATGCAGTACACAATTACAAAAGTAGTTTGTAATTGACATTGGGAAGTGTTACTGTAAAATGTATATTATCAAATATAGTTCCTAATCAAGATTTACTAACACGGGTCGGTTAGTTAAATCTGTTGAGACCAGTATATGTTGTATATCGGGATTTGGTCCGATGGTTTATCCCAATGAACCATGAGTCCTGGGGAGACTCGTAAAGACGTGTAGGTGTTTATAGTGGATAAACATTGAACGACTCACCAAAGATTCTTAATGGATGGTACACCAACGTCAATAAGAATCTTCTCGGGTTGAGTAGCATAGTGGTCCTTCGACTTGAGATACCACTGTGGATGTATGATATATCCTCCACACTTAGATGGCCGTCACGTCACCGATCTATTTAGATCAGACATCCGATGTTCGTTGGGTGTGGATCGATCCTCAGGATATCCTGTGTTTATCAAGATAGGATCCGTCAGTTCTGTGTCCAGAGCATAGGTAGTCCATATGTGATTAGCAATCTGTTAATGTTGGAGTTTCTATAGGTCCTAAGATCAAAACTCAAGCATGAAACACAAGTGAATACAACGACGGAAGTTGCGGAATACTTACATCGAGCGGTTGAGCGACATATTGGGCAACAAAACGAAATCTGCTCACTGGTGGACTGCACTGCAGTGGGCTGCTGTGAACAGTGATTGTGCCCTTATCTTCAAGATTTGAAGCTCCAAGCTTCATTTTGGTTCCCGGCTCATGGGTATACTTCCCTACCACCTTCGCATTGATCTCGGAGTGTGCTAGCACTCTTGTTTTGCCACAAAACACACTTGCTTCCCTCCATTTTTCCTTTTTTTTCTCTCGGCAGTTCACTGCCTCAAGAAGAAGAAGAATGGCGTGAGTGAAGAGAGGAAGAAGAAGAGGAGAGAGAGGAGGGAAAAAAATGTGTCTCACGGTTTTGTGTGTGTAATTTGTGTATCTAATACACATGAATTTCATTTGAAATTCATTTCACACACATTTGGCTTTAATTGCCAACCACACACATCACTCATCACATCAAGTCAACTCAATCAAGTTGTCAAGTCACATCACTCAAAGTGACAAGTGATTTGACGCTTGATGCGACTAATGATTTGACGCTTGATTTGACTTGCGTGCCGCACTCGAATTCGAAATGCGAATGCGCTCGAAAATAATCTCGGGCTCGGATTCGCTAATTCTAAATTAACAAATTTTCCGTTGCGTCGTAATTAAATGATTACGCCTAGCGAAATCACTATTCACATCGCTAACGAATTAATTCTAAATTAATTCGCTCGCCCGAATTAAAATCTAATTTTAATTCCGCGTCGAAATCCAATTTCGTTTAATATATCAAATATATTAATTAATCGATTAATTCCAAATTAATCATTCTCTCTTTAAATTGATATTTTATCCTAGATAAAATATCTCTGTAATTAATCCCATATTAATTTTCTCTCTCATCTAATTAATCCCAGATTAATTAAAAGTGCGAGTCATACGTCATCGGTGAATCTTTGGGAAGCGACCCATGAGATCCCCGGATATGTTGGTAGTCAAATCGGTCATCGGAATATCCGAACACGTGAGTACCAAGTATTACGTTTTACCGATTTACAAGACAAGGTTGGCTTCTAGCAAAGCACCATGCCTACCAAATTCTCCGGAAATATCCTTACAGGAATAAGGATCTATATCAAGCGTAGTATACCGTAGTATTGCGTATTTCAGTCCAGTATCGGATGATCACATGCAAGGCCTGGGGCTGGTACAGTGTCTGCCCCGTACGAAGCATATATCGGATAACAAGCAACTAGTCTCTTTAATATCGGATAACCATGACCAAGTCATATTATCCCGACGGTTGCAACCTTATATAGAGAACGAGTTCTGTATCCCTGCGCGATCATCAACTCCATATGACTGGAGTGACACTTCCGTCTTGACATCACACCCAACACACTACGATTCTCAATATCTCAGCATCGGCGTACACATAACCTGTTACAGCCCTGGACGACCTCAACCAAAGTATATTGATTGTCGTATGCATTAGCGGTGCAAGTCTCAGGTTAAGACCAAATACACCTACCCTGATTTCGGACTTCCATAGACACATAGTCATACTACCAATGGAATTCCGAGGGGTCTAATCCAGAGCGAAGCTGTTTCCCGTACCATCGGTGAAACACAACCTCCTATTACACTTGCATGAGTATCCTATACCAAAATATATGAGAACTATGCCGTTGTGCTTTCACAAACGCGCACAAATGTAATACTAGTCTTTTACGCATTCATCAATGTCCAATCTCGATAATGCTCTGACTAGGGATGTTTAATGATTTATCCTTCGTGGACTGATACTGTCTCATATCATTCTCCGTCCAGGAACAAATCATAGGGACCTCTCATCATTTATATATCTAGGTGATCTAATCACAAATGATAAGAGTGCAATCTCCTTTGTCACATAGTTAATTTGTACAACAATCACCATGATCTGTACAAATAGTGACGCTATGGGTCATAACTGTCCAACAATCTCCCACTTGGCCTATAGCCAGTCACTCGAGTGCCTAACACCCGAACTATGTACGATTGGCTCAAACTGCTGAGGAAAGCTTTCGTCAGCGGATTTGCATGATTATCGTCTGATGCGATTTATTCGATCATCACATCGCCACGATGTATGATCCGAACGAATCAGATGAATAGTCGAAGTATGTATCTGGATCGTTGATGAGACCATTGATTCTTTAGCCTGCGATGTAGCCTAGCTCAGCTGCTAACAGAATTATATCTAATCTAATTAGATTTATCGACCCCAGAAGGCTTCTATTGCTGCTTCAGCTGCAGCAATAACCCGCATTTGTTGTTTATCCGGCAACAGAATCTTGCTAGGAAGATTTCCAGCTCACTGTACCGTTATACTATGTATAGTACCTTTGTTACGACTTATAGTCGTTATCAGGAAAGCCAAGCTTTCACCGATTATTTTATGGGAATATCATTTCCAAGAAATGACATATTATCATTATTTTACAGGACATTCATGTCAGTGCACTCCCACTAACCCTTTTATATACACAAGAATCATTTCGTTTTGAATTAAATCATACTCCATTATGATTACATCAAAACGATAATTCCTAGAACTTATGCTTGCTTCAATCCAAACATGGATCGAATAACCTGCAAACCTTGTTTGCTTGTTATAGTACGGCAAAACCGTCAGGATGTTATAAACATCCTCCGAAAGGTTTCATTTTCAGGAAAGCGATTTCCCGTTAAGCTGTCATATTTCATAAATGAAATACACAGCTTTAGCAAGCATTATCCAAATGGATTTACAATGGCAACATGTAAAAGGTTTCGTCGTAATCAACACAATGTTGATAACTCTACCTTTTCTTTACAAGCCTAGCTTAATACGTTGGTATGTTGCCTTCCATGTATGTCTTCCTTGAAGACTCATAAAGTACATTTAGGCACAATGTCTTGTGGTACATCAACTAGTGTCCAAACTTGTTGATATACATGGAATCCATTTCGGACTTATGACATTTTTTCATAATAGGGAGTCGATACCTTGTATCACTACCTCATACGTAATCAGTTGGTATACCTTAAAAGATTAACATCTTAATAAGGTGAGATCAGAAACCCATACCCCAGGTTGTTTTCTGACTCTCTCTGATCTACGCGGTTCTTGTGTATTCGAAGATTAATGGAATAGTTTCATCCTTGATGAACTATTTATATTCCATTAGGAATATGTGCCTTGAATAGTATTACTCCGATTTTCATCGAGTTTTACTATCCTCCCACTTACCACTGCATGTCTGTATTCCTCTCAGGAAAACTGCATGGTGAGCAACAATTTATTTGTTCTCTGGTGAGATGTATAAATACAATACTTATGGTATCCCTAAGATAGCCTACAATTGACACTTATCCAATTTGGGTTTTAGTTTGGCATCATCCAAACATATGCCTAGCATGCCCAAATTTACAGGAATGAGAAACCTGGTTTCTTTCCCGTTCATATCTGATATGATATCTGTCAAACAGATTATTATGGAACCTTATTCTAAATAAGTTCTTGCACTGTTTATCTGTATCCGTTGAAGGAAATGGTAGCTCAGAGCGACTCATGATTAGCCTTATTATGTCTAACATAATTCGGTTACTCAGTTCGGACACACCGTCACTTTGACGTGTTCCGGGAGGAGTCCTCATTTGAAAGAATACTATACTCTTTCAAGTATATTATAAACTTATTGCCTAAGTATTTTCCATTACGGTCTTACCGTGACGGTATAATACTGTAGCCGATCTGTTTGTCTATTTCGTGTCGAAACTATAGAAGTTTCCGATTTGTGTTCTTCAAAAGAAACACATAACCATAACGCGATGCCACATCCGTATAGGTCACGAAATATTCATATCCACATCTAGCCTAGCTAGACATGGCCCACTTGCTTCACTATGAACTAGGGCTAACAGATCGGTGGCATTTACACTTTACCAATTAAATAGTGTTTTAGGCACATTGCCCAATAAACTAGATTCGTAGACTTTATTTGATTGGAATCAAAACAGTCCGAGTACCCACTCTTCAAAAGTGCGGATATACGAGTCTTGTTTAATTGTGTCCTAGACAACAATGCCACAAATTAGTTTCTTCTGATCAAATCAGTTTGAGCATTTGTTTGTCTTTATATATTTGAGATTTATTTATATTCAAAATATAAATTATGTTATTCACATCTAATGTGTTTATCTCAATATCATCCTTATATAATAAAACACTTTAGTGTTCTAGAATATAAAGGTTCACCCGCAGTGGGTTAAACACTGATAAAGAGATAATGTATCTAGTCAAACTAGTTACATTATAACAATTCTCTAATCCTGCTCATAGCAAATTTGAACAATTATATATTTATTATGTACCATGTTAAGTATCTAAAAATCCAATTTAATACTAGTCATGAACATAATTTTGACAAACATATTTGAAGTTAGAGCCTTGCTCGTTCTTCAATTCCTTTTGGGATATGTCCTTTATCTTTCTAAAAGATTATAATGATATTTCCTTTGCCTTTTTTTAGCATTCCAGAAGTCTTTGGCCAAGCCATGGGCTTCTAGAATATCTAAGTAAGGTGCACCTTGCACTACTTGCCTAATTGCAAAGTTTGACTTTGTCTCCTTGAGAATAGTCATTAATTCTCCAAGAATTAAGTATTGCAATTTTAGTACTTCTAAAATCTAAACATAGATTTATGAAGATCCTTCAATTTCATCATCATACTTTAAGGATCTAATCCTTATTTCTGATTAAGAAATTAAGGAGTCTACTACGACAAACTTAATGGATTAAGCACTTAAGTTATCATTACATAATCTTCCAAAGATTATGCTATACTATATGCTTAACTCCGGGCTTAGGCATAATATTATTTTATCAAATAAAATAACTAATTATTTTTCCAGGACCATCCTGAAATTTAATTCCCAATTTGAAAATTAAACCATTTAAATACATTTTCCCTAGGATTATGTATTAAACGTCAATCTTTCAATTTTATATCTTGATTCTAATAGTCCAACTATATAATCAACGATTTGTGGTACTATATATTATAATGATTATAATAGTCCAACTATATAATCAAATATAATCTAAACTAATTAATCTCAATTACATTGATTACTATAATCCAATTATAAAATCAACTGTAAACTGAAATTAATTAATTCAAATATATTGATTAATATAATCCAATTATATATAATCAACTATAATACAGTCCAACTGTTTATTAAAACAACAATTTAAATATTAGTCCAACTAACATTTAATTTCATTGACGAATGATATTTGTTTGAGCGCGTATGGCGAGTAATTGAACGAGTATTGCAAATTCAATACTTGCCTCCCACTATTTTTCGACGAGCCTCTAACCCTCTGTTGAGTACTCGGGAAATCGTGTTTCCTAGTGGGCTAGGATCCCGTTAAATATCACACAATCTTGACTTTGGCCAACAAATTGTATGATAATTAACTAGGTAGATCTCTAAGATCAATTGGATCCAATCCAATTCCTAGATCCAGTAGGCGGACATCCAAGTCCTAAACATATATCTTATATATGCCAATACATCCAATGTATTACCTAACCTTTTCCTCTGAATCAACTAGGCCTTGGCTTTGGCACAACAAACCTAATGATCCCAGTCAAGCGCGACCCATTGACCATGGAAAGCTTCGTAATCAATGTCGATGGACAAGAAATGGTCTTGACTTTGGCCAACAAACCACAACTTGGACATGACACTGACATGTAACAAAGCTCTCGTGATTCAAACACATCTTTGACAAACAAAGGGCTTGACTTTGGCCAACAACCCAATGCCGTCTCGGATCTTGAGTGAGAATCACTCAATGGAAGGAAAGACGCTTAATATTATTTGAGGGTTTTTCGCGTGCAAATTGGCAACCAATTTATTATCTTTGTTAAAGTCTCATCATCATACACCCTTAAACATGCATTCTAAACACATAATAAAGCGTATATGAAAAAATAATAATGATATGCGGATGGATATTTTACACATTGATCCTAGATCATATCTCTCACTTTCTCTTTCCCGCTAGCACAAATATTCCTTCTACCCGTTACACTACACTTCTAAAGAAACCTCATTTACATTGAGGGGAATAGGTGAGAAAAGAATACAAAGAATAGGAGGTGATAAGGCTGGACTCGCAGGTCCAATTTAATAAATCAAATTTATTACAACAATTTCTAAAATTGCCCCACCCATCTAATATCCATCCGATATACATTATTCATGCATCACAACCATGTATTCACTCAAGCATGTTATCAATCAATCTAATCCAATTAATTAATCTGATAATTAGTGATCATCCAATGTTCAAACAACGATTTGATTTTGTTCGAGTCAAACTCGTTCTTGCGAATAACTACTTAAAGTACGAATTCCCGAATTAAATTAAACTACACAATTAAATCCAATTCAATTTGTATTTAATTCTAATTCACTATTTAATTCCAAATTAAATAACACACTTTAATAATAAACCTTTTACGACTTAAATTCTAAATTTAATCGATACGGGTCTCAAAGCCCGATTAATATCCAATATTAATTTAATTAAAGTCCAATGGGCTTTTAATTAATTTCTTAAGGCGTGGACTTTTGGTCAACTCGGGTCAAACCGATAACCAAAATCCAATCCGGGAGTTACCCCATAAGCCTCGAAATTAATCTTGGCCCATTAGGCCCAATTAAACTATAAAGGTCTTTTTGTAGCAACTGGGCTTTATGGAGGCGGTTTTGGGCCCAATTGGATCCAATCCATTTGGCCTAAACCTAACTTGGTACAACCAAGCCCAATTAGCCCAATTACAACACAACAAGCCCAAATCCAATTTGAGGCCCAATTAACTAAATTACTAAAATCCAATTTTACAATTTAATTAATCAAAGTGCATTAACATAATTAATCACCTAAGTCATTATTTCCAAAACACAAATTAGGCTAATTAATCATGCTTATCTAGATCAATTAGTGTCCAACACAAATTAATCAAAATCAAACCCATACATGCTTACTTTGTTCTCGGCAATGGGGTTAATTTTATGTCCGATTTGTTTCAATCCAATTAAACCCAATTCGACATTAAATCAATATACCCTAATGATTTTCAACACATCCAATGTTTCAAAAAATCAAAATTCACCAAGAACACAAAGGGCATAACTCTCGGCCAAGATAAGATTTTGGGCAAATTTGTTCCAAACCAAATTTGATCAAATTGATCCAACCAATCATCAATTAAAATACATTCAAGCATACTTAATCATCCAATTTCATAATTGCATGCTCAAATCAATTTTACCCAATTTCATGCTTTATAACATTCTTGGCAATTGGGGATCTTACATCCGATTCGAATTCAATCCAATTAATTCCGCAATCGACATTAAATCATCATCCCAAATGATTTCCAACACATCCAATTGTCAAAAGTCAAAAATCCCAAGACATTAAAACATGTATCAAATTCGGCCAAGGTAGCAATTTGGGGGAAAAATGATCCAATCACAATTTGTTGAAATGACCCAATCAATCTTCAATTCAAACACATTTAAGCATACAATCCATCCAATTTCATTTATCATGCTCAAAATCAAGTTTGCCAAAATTTTAAGCCCTAAATTTTTTCATGCTTCAACTAGCTCAAGATACCATTGTTGGAGTTTCTATAGGTCCCAAGATCAAAACTCAAGCATGAAACACAAGTGAATACAACGACGGAAGTTGCGGAATACTTACATCGAGCGGTTGAGCGACTATTTGGGCAACAAAAACGAAATCTGCTCACTGGTGGACTGCACTGCAGTGGGCTGCTGTGAACAGTGATTTGCGCCCCTTATCTTCAAGATTTGAAGCTCCAAGCTTCATCATTTGGTTCCCGGCTCATGGGTATACTTCCCTACCACCTTCGCATTGATCTCGGAGTGTGCTAGCACTCTTGTTTTGCCACAAAACACACTTGCTTCCCTCCATTTTTCCTTTTTTTTTCTTCGCAGTCACTGCCTCAAGAAGAAGAAGAATGGCGTGAGTGAAGAGGAAGAAGAAGAGGAGAGGAGAGAGAGGAGGGAAAAAAATGTGTCTCACGGTTTTGTGTGTGTAATTTGTGTATCTAATACACATGAATTTCATTTGAAATTCATTTCACACACATTTGGCTTTAATTGCCAACCACACACATCACTCATCACATCAAGTCAACTCAATCAAGTTGTCAAGTCACATCACTCAAAGTGACAAGTGATTTACGCTTGATGCGACTAATGATTTGACGCTTGATTTGACTTGCGTGCCGCACTCGAATTCGAAATGCGAATGCGCTCGAAAATAATCTCGGGCTCGGATTCGCTAATTCTAAATTAACAAATTTTCCGTTGCGTCGTAATTAAATGATTACGCCTAGCGAAATCACTATTCACGTCGCTAACGAATTAATTCTAAATTAATTCGCTCGCCCGAATTAAAATCTAATTTTAATTCCGCGTCGAAATCCAATTTCGTTTAATATATCAAATATATTAATTAATCGATTAATTCCAAATTAATATCTCTCTTTAAATTGATATTTTATCCCATAAAAATATCTCTGTAATTAATCCCAGATTAATTTTCTCTCTCATCTAATTAATCTCAGATTAATTAAAAGTGCGAGTCATACGTCATCGGTGAATCTTTGGGAAGCGACCCATGAGATCCCCGGATATGTTGGCAGTCAAATCGGTCATCGGACTATCCGAACACGTGAGTACCAAGTACTACGTTTTACCGATTTACAAGACAAGGTTGGCTTCTAGCAAAGCACCATGCCTACCAAATTCTCCGGAAATATCCTTACAGGAATAAGGATCTATATCAAGCGTAGTATACCGTAGTATTGCGTATTTCAGTCCAGTATCGGATGATCACATGCAAGGCCTGGGGCTGGTACAGTGTCTGCCCCGTACGAAGCATATATCGGATAACAAGCAACTAGTCTCTTTAATATCGGATAATCATGACCAAGTCATATTATCCCGACGGTTGCAACCTTATATAGAGAACGAGTTCTGTATCCCTGCGCGATCATCAACTCCATATGACTGGAGTGACACTTCCGTCTTGACATCACACCCAACACACTACGATTCTCAATATACTCAGCATCGGCGTACACATAACCTGTTACAGCCCTGGACGACCTCAACCAAAGTATATTGATTGTCGTATGCATTAGCGGTGCAAGTCTCAGGTTAAGACCAAATACACCTACCCTGATTTCGGACTTCCATAGACACATAGTCATACTACCAATGGAATTCCGAGGGGTCTAATCCAGAGCGAAGCTGTTTCCCGTACCATCGGTGAAACACAACCTCCTATTACACTTGCATGAGTATCCTATACCAAAATATATGAGAACTATGCCGTTGTGCTCTCACAAACGCGCACAAGTGTAATACTAGTCTTTTACGCATTCATCGATGTCCAATCTCGATAATGCTCTGACTAGGGATGTTTTTAATGATTTATCCTTCGTGGACTGATACTGTCTCATATCATTCTCCGTCCAGGAACAAATCATAGGGACCTCTCATCATTTATATATCTAGGTGATCTAATCACAAATGATAAGAGTGCAATCTCCTTTGTCACATAGTTAATTTGTACAACAATCACCGTGATCTGTACAAATAGTGACGCTATGGGTCATAACTGTCCAACAGTTAAATCTGTTGCCAAAGTAAACTTTGGAAGTAAGTTCCGAGTGTTATTTAGAGATTGTTAATTGAAACGTCGACGGGATAATACCTATAGAGATTTGACGTTTACATCTATATCTCTGGGATTATCCGGATACATGTGACGGAGGGATTATACGTATGCAATGACCTCGACCTGTATGATTCAGCTAGTTTATTTGTGGTCGTCATAATTTACAGGTGGGTAAATTATGGACACGAAATTGAATTTTGTGATGGATATACCTGAATCTATAGAGTCTCACTAATGAAATATACTCATAGAGCACTATGGCAACTTTTATGAATAATGGTGATTATTTATAAATCGTTTAAACGTTAAACAAAAAATACATTCAAACGGGCCGAACCGTCATTTCCTAATTAATGTGTATTTGTATTTAATATATGATATTATTAAATACACATTAATAAATTGTCAAATAAAAATATTTGACATATGTCATTTATATATGTATTTGAGATATTTAAAGTAAATATAATACATATATTTGAGATATTTGTATTTGATTAATTAATTAATTATTTAATTGTTAAATAATTAATGTAATTAAAATATAAATATCTTATGAAATGATAAAGTTAGGAAATCATTATAAGAGTATACTGTTGACTTTTGCATTAAAGGAAAAAGGTTATCAAAATGTGATGATGACTTAGATATTTGTTTTAAAATGTTAAAACTTGAAAATATCTATTTCCTTTACTACATGCAAAATTCGGCCATGACCCTAATTTAAATATAATTGTTATATTTTTTGAGTTGCAATTGTTAACTTACTTTATTCATTAAATTGTTTGATGATTAAAGTTGCAAGTTGACAAGTTGAATTTAAATGAAACAAAGATAAAATATTTAGATATTTTCTTTCACCAATTTCGGCCAAGGCTAATTTTGGGAGAGTATATATTGTTTTGTTTCATCTTTTAGGGTTAGAACAAGTTCATTAGATACCAAATAAAACATAAAAGAAGATGAGAGAAAAGCTTGCAGGCCTAAAGAAGAAAGCTTGGAAAAATCATATTTTTGTAAGTTTTTCTTCAAAGTCTTCAACGTGAAAATTTTTTCTAACATGCTTAGCATCATTTTGTGTTGCTTTGGTGTTGTCTCTCTTCTTATAGTTTGTGTTTATTTTGGTTGTGAACTTTGATGAAAGATTGATGCATGTAAGTAAGCTTGAAATGGTTTCAAAGCTTTACTTTTGATTCTTTGGAAATCAAGTTGCCATTCTAGAGTTTTTGAGCCACTCCTTGGTGATCTAGAATTGTTCTAGACTTATTTCAAAGTGGTGAGGCCTGTTTGGTGAAGCAAAGAATGAACTAAAGTGTTGGATTTTGAAGATTTGGTGAAATTGGAAAATTTGATGAAATTGAAAAAATTAGGGTTCTTAACCCACTCCAAATTTGAGGCTTTTCATATATGTGATGTATTATATAGTGTATATGATGCATGTAAAATTTTAGGTTGATTGGATTTGATCTTGGCTTGTTTTGAATAAAATGGACCAAATTGCAATTAATTGGAAAATTTCGGGGTTCACGGCAATTAGCTCAAAAATTGGGGATTTGTGTGAAATCTGATTTTGATGCATTAGATGTGTTGAAAAATATTTTAGAAATGATTTAGAATCATTCAAAATTATATTTGATAATTTTTGGACAAAAATTATCAATTTACAAAGTTATGGGGCAATTCGGTAATTACCAAGAAATATGATTTCTTGTGTAATTTTTCAGAATTTGATAATTGGATATTTAAATAAATAAGTTTATTTAATTGATCCGAGAAAAAGTTTTGAAATCGGAAAATTTTGATTTTCCGCGATTCCGCAGCGTTACCGATATTCCGCCATAAAACCCCATCAAAATGACATCAGAGCGAGTCTGATTCTGGCCACCCTAATATGATTCTGCCTTTTAAATTCAATGTTTAATTTATTCTTTACTCGTTGCATGCATGTATTTATTTAATTTGATTAAATAAATTAAAAGAATCTTTTGCGAAAAATCTCTAAATAATAAGGTTTTATGTAATTTATGTATTTGATGCATATTACATGATCTGTCTTGTCAATACGGTTTATGAATATTTTTCCGTGACTACATCCGAGACTGTGCCTCTGCTGTGAGGATGTAGCCGATAGAGATTTATTTATACCGGATGTATGTCAGATACTAGATAAATTCAAGCGAAAGCGCAATCCTGAACGTGCCCTAGCTGTCAGGGTTACGCAAGTAACTTGAGTTTATCATTGACGAGTTTAACCTTGGTACGTCTCCTTGTGGGCCTGCCTTTGCAGTCATAACGAGAAATGACCAGGACCGGAAACCCAGGAGTCACTAGTGTGTGATTGACAAATGAGTTGTCTACCTGATGAATATACGTAGGCGAGACCGTGCCTCTGCTGTGAGTCGAAATATATTCATGGGGTCCACTTTCCATTATGTTATTAAATTTATTATTGAATTCTCTTTTTCCGTTGGGGATTACGGTATTACGTAAAATAATGGGAGGCACTGCTAAGTTTAAAAATTCCATAACTTAGGCAATGTGTATTATTATGGAAATTGCCGCTTGTTTGTTTCCTTATTCTATTGTTTATATAGAACTGAACTTTTATTTACTGCACACATATTTTGATATGTTATCTGACTTGACTCTTGGTTGCAGTTATTCTAGAATAGGTTCTAGATACTACTAGACTATGATATTATTAGATTGGTCTAAACCATCGGGAACTGTTGTTCCGATTTTCTTGAAAAATCAAGATGGTTAATGACTTAGTGTCTCAGTCATGATAGATAATCTAGACAGATATCCCTTTTAGGATATAATATTTTAGAGAGAATAGTTTCTTGTGCAGTAAGAATTGACACGAATAAGTTCATGTCTCGAGATTCTTGATTGGCATTAAGAAAACCCCATTATGTAACATCCCGCCTAGGCCAGGATGTTACCGGCAGGAGACAGGAAAACCCATCTCCATAAGCCTCTGATTCTAACGAAATTTCGGCATGATGTATGTAGAACGTCATGCAACCTGGCTTATAGCCAGCACCCTGAGACAACTTGCTTATGCAAACTCAACATATATGCAAATCATCATCTTGGCCTCAGGCCTGAACTCAATGAACAAAAGTAAATCACTTGGCCTCTGGCCAGACCTCAAAATGAAACTATACTAATACATAACTCTTACATATGAGATACACATGCAAATATTGTAGGGGTTTTAAAGGGGAATATCGGTAACGCAGCGGAATCGCGGAAAATCAAACAAAATTTTCCAATTTCAAAAATTTTTATCGGATCAATCAAATAAACTTATTTATTTAATTATCCAATTATCAAATTCTGAAAAATTACACAAGAGATCAAATTTCTTGGTAATTACTGAATTGCCCCAAAACTTTGTAAACTGATCATTTTAGTCCAAAAGTTGTCAAATACAATTTTGGATGATTCTAAATCATTTCTAAAATATTTTTCAACACACCTAATGCATCAAAATCAGATTTCACACAAATCCCCAGTTTTTGAGCAATTGTCGTGAGCACCCCCAAAATTTCCAATTAATTGCAATTTGGAGAGTGTTATGAACCCTAATTTTTCAATTTTACCAAATTGTCCAATTTTACCAAATCTTTAAAATCCAACACCTTAATTCATCTAATACTTCACCAATCTAGCCTCACCACTTTGAAACAACTCTAGAACAATTCTAGGTCACCAAGGAGTGGCTTACCAACTCTATAATGGCAACTTGATTTTCCAAAAATCAAAAGTAAAGCTTTGAAACCATTTCAAGCTTACTTACATGCACACATCTTTCATTCAAGTTCACAACAACTAAAACACAAACTATAAGTAGAGAGACAACATCAAAGCAACACAAGATGAAGCTAAGCATGTTAAAAACATCTTTCATGTTGGAATATTTGAAAGAAAACTTACAAAACCTTAAGATTTCCAAGCTTTTCCTTCTTTTCTTCAAACTTTTCTCTCAATCACTTTTGTGTTTCTTTTGTATCTAATGAACTTGTTAAAACCCTAAAATGAAATAAAACAATTTATACTTCACCAAAATTAGCCCTAGGCCGAAATTTTGAAGAAAATAAAATGAAAATATCTAGATATTTTTACTTTATTTCATTTAATGGATTTTATGCAACTTGTTAACCTTTTATCATTACAACTTTAATGATATTCATAAGTCAACAAAAGCAACTTAAAGATATAATAATTATATTTAATTAGGGTGTTGGCTGAAAATTAAAAAGAAAAAAGGAAATAGATATTTTCATTTTAAACAATTTAATCAAATATCTAAAGAAGTCAAAACCATTTTGACAACTTTTTCTTTAAGTATAAAGTTAACAATTTACACTTATAATCATTTCCTAACTTTATCATTTTGTGAGATATTTATATTTTAATTATATTTATCATTTAACAATTAAATAATTAAATAATTAATTAAATACAAATATCTCAAATATATGTAATATATTTACTTTAAATATCTCAAATACATATATAAATGATATATGTCAAATACATTTATTTGGAAATTTATTAATGTGTATTTAATAATATCATATATTAAATACAAATACACATTAATTAGGAAATGAAGGTTCGGCCCGTTCGCATGTATTTTTCGTTTAACGTTTAAACGATTTATAAATAATCACCATTATTCATAAAAGTTCCCATAGTGCTCTACGAGTATATTTCATTAGTGAGACTCTCTAGATTCAGGTATATCCGTCACAAAATCCAATTTCGTGTCCATAATTTACCCACACGTAAATTAGGAGGACCACAGATAAACTAGCTGAATCATAAAGGTCGAGGTCATTGTATACGTATAATCCCTCCGTCACAGGTATCCGGATAATCCCAGAGATATAGATGTAAACGTCAAATCTCTATAGGTATTATCTTGTCGACGTATCTATTAGCAATCTATAAATAACAATCGGAACTTACTTCCGAAGTATATTGTGGCCACAGATTTAACAGACTCCTAATCATATATGGATTACATATGCTCTATACACAGAACTGACGGATCCTATCTTGATACACACAGGATATCCTGAGGATCGGTCCACACCCAACGAACAGGCGGAGGTCTGATCTAAATAGATCTGTGACGTGACTGCCATCTAAGTGTGTAGGATGTCTCATACATCCACAATGATATCTCAAGTCGAAGGACCACTATGCTACTCAACCCGAGAAGATTCTTATTGACGTTGGTGTACCATCCATTAAGAATCTTCGGTGAGTCGTTTAGTGTTTATCTATTATAAACACCTACATGTCTATACGAGTCTCCCTAGACTCATGATTCATTGAGATAAACCATCGGACCAAGTCTCGATATACGACATGTACTGGTCTCAACGGATTTGACTAACCGACCCGTGTTAGTAAATCTTGACCAGGAACTATATTTGATAATATACATTTAACAGTGACAATTCCCAATGTCAATTACAAACTACCTTTGTAATTGTGTACTGCATTATATATTATCGGGCATTTGTCTAATATATACATATCACTAAACAACATTCAGTTTCAATCTAATCGTAATCAGATCGAATACGTATATAAAAACAAGAGGTGCAACTATAATTAAGTAATATTATGGAAAATGGGATGTTCGTATTCATGAATCAGACATAAATACGGTCCGGATTGGTGCTCTGAGCACCAACCCCAACAAATACAAATACAAGGGGCCGTGAGGACCCATAACTCGACCCAGGACTCAAAGATTCTCTTGACTGCAATTGGGGCGATCCACTGTCTTCAAAGTCTTCACTGAAATCATGCCGGTTCAGTATGACTGCTAACTATTGTGGTGTGAGTCATAAGACTCAATAAGTAACCATAATCATATCTACAGCACAAACACACAATAACTTATATTTTATTTCCATTAATTTTCTTAACTCATCTTTTACTGTAATCATGCAATCACATTTACATCATTAAATTTCAAACTGTCTACAACTCTCACATACATCACGTTACCATGCATATACTTTTAGCATTACATCAGTCAATCATATGTTGCTATATAATTTAACATGTTATACAAAGCATACTATTTGTATTCTGCTTATCTTCTCTATATCTCAGATGTATGACAAATCATCGAATCAGCTTTCATAAAACCATTTCTTATTTCATTCTTTTATTACTCACATACAGGCTATATTCAGATTTCTTAACTTACAACTACTCACCACATTTGTTGTTAATCAAACATACATGTCTGAGTTCATATTGTTCAATAACATATATACGAAAATATAATCTCATACGTACCTCATAGGTTGCTTATCCGATTTCTGAACTCATACGTCATAATTCTATAACACATATATAATATGATCAAAGTATATATCACATATTCATTGTAAGACATAAATCCCAAATGCATACATATGTACCAACATATATTCTCAAGGAGCATATATAAGCATTTATCTTAAACTATAAAACTCAATTCGGAAAGAAAAACTTTTCTGAAAACCATATCTCTGTAATTCTTATTTGAAACTTGATTGCTGTAAATCTCATCTGGTAACTAAACTCTAAATCTTATCTAAAAACTGAATCTGAAACTAAATCTGAAAACTGATTTCTATTTCTGAAAACTATTTTCTGAAACTCTGTCTGGAAATCTCTTATAAAACTTGTCTTTCTGAAAACATGCTTCAAATCTCTGGTTTTTGGAAACTGTTTCAAAATCTATTTTCTGAAAACTGTTTACTAAAGTCTGACTTTTGAAAACTACGTACTGATGATCTGGAAAACTGTGTACTGAAAAATCTGAAAACTGAAAACTGCTCTACGTCCAGGAAACCGACTCAACTGGACGTGTCCAGGAATAATCATCGGGTCTCTGATGTCCATGACAACAACTCAACTGGACATCTCTCTGCACCCAGGACAACGACTCAACTGGGTGTGCTCTATGCCCAGGAAACCGACTCAACTGGGCATCTCTGAAGCTGGTGGTGCCCTACGTCCAGGACAACGACTCAACTGCAACGTAGAGCTCTACACCCAGGACAATGACTCAACTGGGTGTAGCCACCACTAGAACTGGGGGTGCGGATCAATGCTACCGACCAAGCTCTAGACTAGGGACCAGGTACACGATCCTAAGCCGCTATTCTGGCCCTACATGTGCACATGTCCTCTGTATCCGTCAATTCCAACTGTCATAGTTACATACTGGGGTGAGGTTTTTACTCATGCCCCGAAAAAACATAAAGCTCACTTAAAACATAAGGAATCGTGCTATAGATTTCAAAACTGCAAAAACAAGCTCAACTGTGTCTGTCAATTCCATAAATCACTGAGATTGGGTTTTTACCCCAATCTAAATCAAAACCATAAAACATCCTTGAAATCTTCTGAGGCTCTTTTAAAATCCTTTTGGCTTATCAAAAACATTTCAAGATAGTCAAATCTTTTCAAAACTTCAAAAACATTTAAAACATTAAAATCACCTTACAATACTTTATACTCGTATGCTCATATATATACATTTATGTTTGAGTACACACACACTCATGCTTCATGCTTACTTACAAACATTCTTATACTATCTCATGTTATAAACTTACATATGTTCTCATGCAATGCATATACTACTCATCCATGCTCTCTATCATCTTACATACATGTATCTATACTCATGTTGCTAAACATATATATATATATATGCTCAATCTCGTATGAACTTGAACACTTGCATTCATAATCACACCAATTTACATACTTACTAGTTCATATTTACCCATGCATACTAACGTTCTTATGTTAATACATACATTACCTATTTACTTGATTAATTATACACATACACACATAACCATATTCATACTCACACACTCATTATAGTTATGCATTGCACACATACTTACTAGCTCTTGTTTATTCATTTATATGCTTTCTTCTTCCCATTTATGTTCTCTTTTCTTACTTAGGTTCCAACTAAGTACGCCCACATGCATCTCTTCCTAATACTAACATACATGTTTCTATTATATAACTTATATATATACACATAATTGCACTCTACAATCCGCATACATATATTTCCATTATTTCATATATATATACATTCATTCATATCACTAGTCCCAATCCCTAGGGTGTAGTCTCTACAACCCCCATACCCAAGTATACTGATATCATACTCACATATATTTATACACAACAAGCGTTTCAAGCACTTATCGCATAGGTTACTTACCTGGCTAGGCGGACACTCATGATCCTGATCCGATCTGTCAAAACAAATAACGAAACATGGTCAGAACCGCTATTTGCGAAACTTCCTACTCATCCATAATAAACTTCCGGACCTTCCCAGAATAACCAAATCAAATACGAAACTTGTCAGATTTTTCCCGATTCATCTACAATCACTCTAATAATCATTCTAAGTCATTACACACTGTTCTAAACTAACTTGGTTGCTTAAATTCTCGATTTACGCGTTTGCGAAAAATCTTGCGGAAAAGTTTCCGCAAATGCTACGGGAGGGTCTCGAACCCTCTGAACTTATCCGGAACTATTTAATTATCTTCGTATATCATAATTAGGTCATATTCATGATCACGGTCGTTAGACCATATTCACGCGAGAAACTCCGTTTTACTGGAAACTCGCTAATTCTACGGATCGATCTAATTTATTCCGTTTCCGCCTGGATTCTACCACATACATCGTTTTAACATATTATACCACATCCAATTCATTTCATGTCAATTCGCTACACTACAGAACTACTGGGAGCATCCAAATATAAAATGATAAAATTTATAATCACATTTTTAACGGAGAGTCGTACCGAAATTCCGAGAGCATATTCGGACACTCAACAGCCATACGAACGCGCTGGTGTCGTCAGAATTCCGATCGGAGCTTATGTTCATCTGGGTGCTATAGTACACATGCACGTTCCCTGTTTTACGTGCAACCAGCCGCAGTTTGGCAAAATCGACTCCGCATACTCGTAGTACTCTCCGAGGGCTTCGATTTGGCGGGTGGCTCGGGCCGTGAAACGAACCGACGAGCCGGAACTAAGAAACCCATTCACGCGCGTCTTCACCCCTGATTCTCGCCGTTGCCGACGTTCCCTTCGATGACCCCGGCTACCGACAGATGCGTCGTGGCCGGACTCGTCGGATGCCGGTGGTCCGCCGGCGTGATTCCGGCCGGAGGCTGCCGGTGGGCTTCTTTCCTTTTCTCTCTCTCCTGCGTCTCTCCCTCTGTAATTCTTCTTTTTTTTTATTTTTTTTTGTTTATTACTTTCTCTTTTCTTTTTATTTTGAAAAGAATAATAATAACAAAATATCACAAATCCAGAAATTACCAAAATGTCCCCACTTAGAAGATTATTTTCGGAAATCTGAAATTTTGAAGCCCTTCTGGCATGATTTTCGAAACGTGTTCAACATAAAAGTTATTCGTCTCGGAAAAATGAGTCTGATGGTTCAAGAACCAACTTGATCAGAGTTCGTTTGCTAATTCCGTGACCAAATCCGCAAACTTTACGCGTAAAATAAAAATTACGTAACTGATTTCTTTGAGACGACACGTCTTCTAACGCGACAAAACATCACTTTATATAATTCTGATCCATAAATCATCACTTGAACTCTTATTCTTTATTATCATCATGTTCCGAGACTATAACCTCAGTCCAGGAACCATCCAGATCTGTCCCGAAAATCTGGGATGTTACACATTAGGTGTTTGTTTATCTTATAATGACGTTTCTTGACTTTAGCGACTTCTAGAAGTCACGTGTCTGACACCGATTTCTAATCAATCATTTGCAATTGTTGTGGATAATTGAACGCAAACAGTAAAGCTTAAGAAATGAGATGTGTATAGTTGTGTATAGAAAATATCGATTTTCACAATACGACAATTATAGGTATTGGATACCAGTTCTCCTGTTTAGTTATTTAAAATATTAGTTAACGATTGTTTTGATATTTGATATCGGAACTCGCGACTCTTGGATAGTTACTTGTTCTTTATAAATTATTGTTATATATATTTTAAATATAACTAGTAGTGTCATTGAAGTAAAGATAAACATTAAGAAAAATTATTCGGTAAAATAAATAATTTAGAACGGTGCTTTATAAGTTTAATCACTTAAGCATTATATGCTTATTCCGTATGATAAAGGATGCTTTGATACGATATCACACCACACATCCTTATCCATTTAATGAATATTGTATTCAGGAAGGTGATTAAGATCTCGTTTAACCAATGATTGTCATTGGACCACCAGATTTATTTAACTGATACATTGGATGTATGTAGTTTAATAAATAATAATTGCTTAAGGTAGTTTTCTTTATTTCGTAACTTAGTTGATGAATTGTCGTAACTTAGTTACGTGTTTCTGAAAGAATACATATTGAACGTCTTGAAATGATCAAGAACATTCAATCTGTTATGATGAAACGCATATTGAACATTTTTGACTGGTTTAAAGATATTCAATCTGAAGTTTTTGAGAACTCTATCCTTAAAATTCATTACATGTCTTTAAACTGTTCAAAGATCTTTGATACGATCAAACATATAAATTTAAAGCAATTAGTTCTAAGGTTATTCAGTGAATATGATTCTTATTCAATATTATTCTTCCACGATTCCATCTTGATGGAATTGAATAGTGGGAATAATCGAATCTTATATGATTTGATTCGTTCGATATTGAATGTTGCCGAATTAGTTTCAATACTCTTGGGGATATGCTCCAGTAACACTAGTTAATCTTTTAATTTAGGTTCCATTAATTTCTACAGTTACATATATGATATGTATAGATAGAAAATCCGAATCTTGAAAAAATTGAGATTTGAATCTTTCTTTTATATAATAGTTATTTAATGGAAATTACTTACACCTCGGAGGTATAAGTAAAAGTTTATCATTTATTCTGTTTAATAGAATATTGTATTCTATTTGATAGAATATCTTTCCTACGATCCTAAGTAATAAAATCGTTTTATTACTTGGTGTGTAACATCGGATGTTAACAATTGTAGAAAAGACTTGACTTATTGAAGTCAAATGTGAGAATGATAAATTATAATTGGAACTAAGTAATTAATAAGATGAAACAACCTGTACAAGAACAATAGGATAACAGAATCATTTACGAGTATTTGATACTTAATGGTTCTATTGTTTTCTTACCGAAGAAAATTATCATATAACTTATAATGGAAGCGATATTTAATATCGATTCTGGAAGTTCATCATTGAACCATAGATCTAAGATTGTTCATAGCTTACTACGATCAAGTTTTAAACTTGATTAAGCTTTAATTATGAATCAGTTTAAGATTTGTGCTAATTGTTTGCGTAGCAAAAACAGTGTGAGCTTATTAAAGGTTTGACCTTTATAGTATGACAGTGAGAAAAGTTATACTCAGCAATCTATTGTAGATTCTAAGAAAACTTGTCTCTAGTCACGCTAATTGAACAATTAAAGATATATTGGTTAATGTTGATATTAAACTGTACATTTTCGCTAAAGAATGCAAAATGGCGTTTTTGAATGACTTATTCAGATAAGAGATCAGTTGTGATTTCTTTGTTTGAAGAGTTCATTCTGGAATGGCCCTAGAGTTTGTATTCTGCTGAGATCGCAGTTTAATGTGCTAGCTTATAGAGCCTATTGTAGACTCGGATAAGTCTTCCGAAAATCCATTTTCTCTATTTTTTATATCAGTCAGATTGACTGATCTTGTCAAAGTATAGAGATTACATATGTGATTGAAGGGTTAGTGGGAGCGTACAAATTACTTTCTAGTGTTATATATCCTAACAACATTATCATTATTATAGTAATAATGAGATGTTTGTAAGGTAAAAGGTTTACCTAAGTCTTCTTTACTCCGTAATAGTAGTGGGAGTAGTCTCTGATAAATTAGATATAAAGTTTTATATATAAGATATAAGACTAAGAGACTTATGAGATACTCTTATTAGTCGTACATTAGATATGATCTAATAAAGGACATAACTAGGCTATCTGTATGACAGTTAGTATAACTGTTTGACAGTTAATGTGTGTCTTGTATATAGTATTCATCTTTCGTAAAGAATGATTCCTTTTTCGAAAGAGATATTTATTAGAATGTCTAATCAATCTTATGTATCATTTGATGATGACATAATGAATACTTTATTATGTGCAATTAAAGATATCGATTTAATCATAATTGTTACGAGTTATTTTTGATACCCTATAGACCATGGGATGGATCTTGAAACACGTTCTTTGTGATCTTTGAGATATAAAGAACGAGTTTCTAATTCATGGAGAATACGGTCTGCAACCATTAGGGTCATATTAGTTTTGAGACTAATTATGACGTTAGACAGTCTACGTCATAAAGAGTCAGAGTATATGCAATGAGAGTGTCACAGAGGATTCTACTTTGTGAGTGGAATTAGATGCAACTTATGAAGTATTGACTTATGAAGTTGCATACTGACCTGATAAATTAGAAGTTTTGTATTGCTGTTGTGCTTGCGGTTGTCTTCATAGTATTTTGGATTTTATCCCTAAATACTTGGACAACTCAGTAGTTGTAGCACAATACTGATGTAACATCAGAGTCATATTAATGTATAATTTAGATTCTACATAATATGAATGATGCCGGCTATGGGAAACGATGGAGTTTGTTTGACAAACTCAATATGTTATAGAGGACCTACTTTTTTTCCCTACCTCTTAAGTACGGGTGAGCTTTTGAGAGACATGAGTATAAGATACACATTGAGATGTGTATATGATACCATGGATTGGCACAAGAGCAAGTGGGAGAAATTGTTGGGGTTGGTGATCAGAGCGCCAATCCGGACCGTATTTATGTCTGATTCATGAATACGATCAATTCATTTTTCCTAATATTACTTATTTATGGTTGCACCTCTTGTTTTTATATACGTATTCGATCTGATTACGATTAGATTGAACTAAATCTGGTTTAGTGATATGTATATATTAGACAAAGGCCCGATAATATATAATGCAGTACACAATTACAAAACTAGTTTGTAATTGACATTGGGAAGTGTTACTACTAAATGTATATTATCAAATATAGTTCCTGGTCAAGATTTACTAACACGGATCGGTTAGTTAAATCCGTTGAGACCAGTACATGTCGTATATCGGGACTTGGTCTGATGGTTTATCCCAATTAACCATGAGTCCGGGGAGACTCGTATAGACGTGTAGGTGTTTATAGTGGATAAACACTGAACGACTCACCAAAGATTCTTAATGTATGGTACACCAACATCAATAAGAATCTTCTCGGGTTGAGTAGCATAGTGGTCCTTCGACTTGAGATACCACTGTGGATGTATGAGATATCCTCTACACTTAGATAGTACTCAAGTCACCGATCTATTTAGATCAGACATCCGCCTGTTCGTTGGGTGTAGACCGATCCTCATGATATCATGTGTGTACCAAGATAGGATCCGTCAGTTCTGTGTACAGAGCATAGGTAGTCCATATGTGATTAGCAATCTGTTAAATCTGTGGCCACAGTAAACTTCGGAAGTAAGTTTCGAGTGTTATTTAGAGATTGCTAATAGAAACATCGACGGGATAATACCTATAGAGATTTGATGTTTACATCTATATCTCTGGGATTATCCGGATACCTGTGACGGAGGGATTATACTTATGCAATGACCTCGACCTGTATGATTCAGCTAGTTTATCTGTGGTCGTTATAATTTACGGGTGGGTAAATTATGGACACGAAATTAGATTTTTTTATGGATATACCTGAATCTAGAGAGTCTCACTAATGAAATATACTCGTAGAGCACTGTGGGAACACAGGATCTGGGGCGACGCATGCTGTCCCGGGCTCGCGGCCCGGTCGGGAGTACAGAGTAGCCACGGGGGACTAAACCGGAGAATAATGGAGTCGCCACCCGGTGTGAACTGGGAAAATGAGATTTAAGGCCGCACTCACCCCTCGCAAGGGAAGACCTCAAACCATTGGGTTCGGAATGGTCCCTTACTTATGCCACTTGTAATGACAGGATTTATGTAATAATTTAATCAGGCTTAAGTAGCACGTTTTCCCAATAGTATCATGCTTCTAAATTCACGGGTACAAAATCAAACTTATACATACATTTCACATATATCTCACATATAAAAAAAAAAAAAACACATGCCTGAAAATACCTCAAAGTAACAACGAACATACAACTTCATTCAGCATATCATATTCATGAAAAACACAAGCATACATAATAACCGCACAAGCATACATGTGAGCACATTTCCAAGTGATACATGAAATTGTATCCCAAGTACAGACCGCATTACCGTCCATTCGGAATCGGCTACGGAATTTATGTCTGGGTTTCCATCCGATATATCACAAGAAATAATACTCCAAGGTCACCATGGCATAGGTATATGAATCGTAATGCGTTAAATCAAGACTAAGGCAAATGATGCAACTAATGGAATAAACATGATTTTCATTATTATGTGCACGAAGATAAGAATGACTATGTGTGGTTCCATAAAAAATCACCTAAGAAACAATTATACATGGCATGTGATGAATATGTCTCAGTTCAGTGTGTTCGCGTTCGTGTAGCGTTCGTAAACGCATTCGAACGGTAAACAGAAGGTTCGCGTTCGTATGGCGTTTGATAACGCGTTCAAACGGAAATGAAACAGAATGCTCACGTTCGTATGGCGTTTTTTAACGCGTTCGAACGGAAATGAAACAGAATGCTCACGTTCTTATGGCGTTCGTGAACGCGTTCGAACGGAAATGAGACCTGATGCATGATAAGGCAAAATGCATGCGCGTTCGAGTTGCGTTCGTAAACGCGTTCGAACGGGAACAGACCTAATGCATGAAATGGGACGCAATACATAAACAACAAAATAAAGGGGCGCGGCGAAGTACTGCTGTAAAGGTGGCCTTTTGGGGCTCTTGGTCTCTCAAAGAGAGGACCTTTAGACCAACATACTAAGCCCATACGCGTCACATCACAACACATGAAATAAAGACAATAAAAGTGTAAGACTTCGTATGCCCAATTGAACGTACATTCAACCCAAACACACTTCGTCCAGCGCGGCGAAGTAGTGTCACAAAGGTGGCTTTTAGGCTCTTCGTCTCTCAAATAGAGGACCTTTGGACTAACTCACTAAGCCCATGCGCTCGATCGCATCATACATACAAAAATAAAGCCAATCATATCAAAACCAAGTATGCCCGATTGAACACATCTTACATCCAATCCGAACACACATCAACCGGAGCGGCAAAGCATCGTGGTAAAGGGTTTTAACCCCTCCCCATAAGGGATCTTTCATTCCACTTACTAAGCCCATGCGCTTGATTGAACCATGCATAAAAAGATAAAGACAATAATATCAAACTAAGTATGCCCGATTGAACGTATCTTGCATCCAACCGAACACACATCAACCGGCGCGGAAAGCATCGTGGTAAAGGGCTTTAACCCCTCCCCATAGGGGATCTTTCATTCCACTTACTAAGCCCATGCGCTCGATTGAATCATGCATAAATAAACGACATACAGAATTCAAGTGACGAAAAATAAACAAAAGCAACACAAAAAAAAGAGGGTGCCGTTTACTCAAGCGGTACGTGGAGTTGTGTCCCGAGTACATATCATATTACCGTCCATTCGGAATCGGCTATGAAATTTATGTCCGGGTTTCCATCCGATATACCGCGAGAGTTGACACGTCTCTCATTTTATTCCACAACCACAACATATTAAATCTCATAATTCATGCATATTTATCTACTCAAAGTGCCACAACATGCATTTCAACATGACAATCATGCAAGTGATATTTAATAAATAATACAGAAAAAACGAGTGTGAAAATACCCTCAGGTCTAACCTTTTTGCCAACTTTCAGGCTTGCGTTTCACGGACGTCGGAAGGGTACAGCTCCTCAACTTCTCCGGTTCACTGGTTTAGCGTCCTAGCTCACTGCTTTGCTGTTTTGCTTGCGGTTCGAACTCCGTTCTGCTCCTGTTCGGCCTCTTTTTTGCTGCTCACTGCTCAGGCCACCTGTTTTGACGTTTCAATGAACTGTTCCAAGTTTGTGTGGGTGCTTAGTGCAGTTGTGTGTGATTATTTTTAAGGATTATGAATGCAGTTTTTATGTTACTGTTTTAAGGTTTTTAGGGACTGTTTTAAGAGGATTTGGGCTGCTGTTTTAAGGTGATTCAGGGGCTGTTTATGCGTGTTTTAGGGAGCTGGTTTTGAGTGTTTATTAGGGGGTGTTTCAGTGGTTGTAAGGGCTGTATGGGGGATGTGTTCTCGGTGAAGGATGGGAGTGTTTTGATTCGGCAAGGAGGGTTATTGCTTGTGGTGGTCTCGGCTTTGAAGGATTTTGGTGTTCTGGATTCGGCTAAGGGTGAGTTTGGTTTGTTTTCGATTCGGCTATGGTGGTTTTTGGTGCTTTGGATTCGGCTATGGAGGATAGTTGCTTGTGGTGGATTCGTTATGGTGGAGGATTGAGGCTCTTGTTGTCTCGGCTATGGAGGAGATGGTTAGGGCTCTTTGTTCTCTTTTTTGTGTATATGTGAAGTGTTTTTTTTTTTCTGGGCGTGTATTAGAGAGAGTGGAGAGATGGTGTGGCTAGGTTAATGCATGTTTATATAGAAGAGAGCTAGGGTTTGCCCTTGTCTCACAGGGAAGAGATCTAGTTTCCAAATTAGGAGTCCTAATGATGGTATACACAAGATTGAGGGGGGACAAAATATTTTAAATTAGGAAGTCAACTATTTTAAATTGGTAGATGTCTTATTAGATTAGGAAGTCAAATATTTGATTGGTTTTATTGGTTAGGATTGATTTTAATTAGGCATGACATCTTTTTAATTTAGTATGTGATTTGTTTAGTTAAGAAGTTAATATGTTTGATTTATCTTTATTAGGTATGATTATATTTGTGTTTTATTTATTTGGGAAATGGTTTAAATATTTTATTTAATGTTTATGTAGTTTAGTTTAATTAAATTGGGATGTGTTTTATGGGCTTTGGGGAGCTAAATGGGCTGGGGTGTGAGGCTAGCAGCAAAACCAGAATTACCGACACCGTTCGAACACTTCCTCGAACGCGACACGAACGCCCGCAATCTGTTTGCCGTTCGAACGCATATACGAACGCAGCACGAACGAAAACAGTGAACCTTGTTTATTCTGAATTTCCCCTTCCGATATCCGTTTCCCGCAGCTTCCGTGACTCAAAAGGTAGTGCCTCCAAATGAGACTCATCATCGGGTTTCACATGCAAAAATGCAATGCCTACAAGCACTGGGGCAATTTTTATGAATAATGGTGATTATTTATAAATCGTTTAAACGTTAAACGAAAAATACATGCAAACGGGCCGAACCGTCATTTCCTAATTAATGTGTATTTGTATTTAATATATGATATTATTAAATACACATTAATAAATTGTCAAATGAATATATTTGACATATATCATTTATATATGTATTTGAGATATTTAAAGTAAATATAATACATATTTGAGATATTTGTATTTGATTAATTAATTAATTATTTAATTTTTAAATAATTAATATAATTAAAATATAAACATCTTATGAAATGATAAAGTTAGGAAATCATTATAAGTGTATATTGTTGACTTTTGCATTAAAGGAAAAAAGGTTATCAAAATGTGATGATGACTTAGATATTTGTTTTAAAATGTAAAACTTGAAAATATCTATTTCCTTTACTACATGCAAAATCGGCCATGACCCTAATTTAAATATAATTGTTATATTTTTTGAGTTGCAATTGTTAACTTATTATTCATTAAATGTTTGATGATTAAAGTTGTAAGTTGACAAGTTGAATTTAAATGAAACAAAAATAAAATATTTAGATATTTTCTTTCACCAATTTCGGCCAAGGCTAATTTTGGAGAGAGTATATTGTTTTGTTTCATCTTTTAGGGTTAGAACAAGTTCATTAGATACCAAATAAAACATAAAAGAAGATGAGAGAAAAGCTTGAATGCCTAAAGAAGAAAGCTTGGAAAAATCATATTTTTGTAAGTTTTTCTTCAAAGTCTTCAACATGAAAATTGTTTCTAACATGCTTAGCATCATTTTGTGTTGCTTTGGTGTTGTCTCTCTGCTTATAGTTTGTGTTTATTTTGGTTGTGAACTTTGATGAAAGATTGATGCATGTAAGTAAGCTTGAAATGGTTTCAAAGCTTTACTTTTGATTCTTTGGAAATCAAGTTGCCATTCTAGAATTTTTGAGCCACTCCTTGGTGACCTAGAATTTTTCTAGATTTATTTCAAAGTGGTGAGGCTTGTTTGGTGAAGCAAAGAATGAACTAAAGTGTTGGATTTTGAAGATTTGGTGAAATTGGACAATTTGATGAAATTGAAAAATTAGGGTTCTTAACCCACTCCAAATTTGGGGCTTTTCATATATGTGATGTATTATGTAGTGTATATTATACATGTAAAATTTTAGGTTGATTGGATTTGATCTTGGCTTGTTTTGAACAAAAGGGACCAAATTGCAATTAATTGGAAAATTTCGGGGTTCACGGCAATTAGCTCAAAAAATGGGAATTTGTGTGAAATATGATTTTTATGCATTAGATGTGTTGAAAAAAAATTTAGAAATGATTTAGAATCATTCAAAATTATATTTGATAATTTTTGGACTAAAATGATCAATTTACAAAGTTATGGGGCAATTCGGTAATTACCAAGAAATATGATTTCTTGTGTAATTTTTCAGAATTTGATAATTGGATAATTAAATAAATAAGTTTATTTAATTGATCCGAGAAAAAGTTTTGAAATCGGAAAATTTTGATTTTCCGCGATTCCAGTGCGTTACTGATATTCCACCATAAAACCCCATCAAGTCTAACATCGATCAACTACTCAAAGTATCAGATAAAAGTACATCAAGAACTTATCATTTTCTAAGATTTCACCCTAAAGGAAAAAATTTCATCATCGGACCTATGCCTCACTATTAAGGACTAAAACAAACAATTAATTTTTTTTTGGCTGAAGGCCCCTCAATGGTCTTTCTATTGTGGCTGTAAAAATTTTTGTTTCTCGGCTTCCTCTTCCTCGATATCCATGTTTGCTAAAATCTTCTTGACAAGTCTTCATTTTTCTCTAACCCAACGGATATCTATGATGGCTTTAAGACAAAGGGGTTAACGTGATGCATGTATGCATGCGATGCATGTATGCATGCGATGCATGTATGCATGCGATGCATGAGATGTATGTGGTTATCAAAACAACATATATCCTTCCGACTTTATTCCTCCCACACTCGTGGTAAGTCCATTTCTGTCCTAGGTATGGCTTATTTTATGCACCAATGTGGGGTACACAAAATCGTTCTCTCCTATGCTACAAAGGTGAACCTTGGCTACCTCAGTCCCTTTTCATCGGTAAAAGACAAAGACCGCCCATTTACAATATTGACTAAACCTATTATGGGGATCATGCCATTGTCTAGAAATGACGAATTGGGCCTTCGGTAATCACGGTTGTGGGGATGGACTTGGAGATATCCAAAAGTATACAAATATGCCATAACAAAGCATACTCTTCCTAGATGAAAGCCAGTGCGGATATCGGACTCATGCATTTGGCATATTTGGATCTTGTTTGGAACTTCAAAGTGTTGGAATACTCTAAGCTTCCCAAGATCGAATCAAGCAATGAAAATAAGATGTGAATACAATCAAAAGAGATGCGGAATACTCACAATGATCGGTTGAGACGATGCGGTGAAGACAAAAACGTTATGCCCTCCTCCATGAAGCTCGGCAGTGAGCTGTTTTCTTGTCCTCAAATTCGGCCATGGGTGAGTCTCCATTGATGCTCCAAGCTCCAAGCTTATCAAGGTGATTCCAAGCTCATGAAGTGAGTTCCCTATCACCTTTGTATAGACTCATTTGAGTGCTAGCTCCTTGGAATTTTTCCACAAAATTCACTCTTGTTTCTCCTTCACTGTCACGGTAAGAACCAGAAAATAGAATGGAGAAATCGGTCCCAGACCGTGTGAGAGAAGAAGGAGTTTTTGGCTCCAAAATGAAAAGAGAGAGAGAGAGATCGATTGGTTGGTGAAGGGAATAAGTGTATCTAATACACTTGCCTAATTAATAAATTAATTTGCCAATATTTTTGCATTCAAAAAAGTCAAAAAATAAAGGCTAGCCAACCACCACATCAATCCATCAATCAATCAAATCAAGTGACAAGTTGTCACATCACTCGAAGTGACTAATGATTTGACGCTTGATGCGACTAGCGATTTGACGCTTGATTTGACTTGTGTGCCGCACTCGAATTCGAAATGTGAATGCGCTCGTAAATAATCGCGGGCTCGGGTTTGTTAATTCCAAATTAACAAATTTTCTATTGCGACGCAATTAAATGATTACGCCTAGCGAAATCACTATTCACGTCGATAACGAATTAATTCTAAATTAACTCGTTTGCCCGAATTAAAATCTAATTTTAATTCGCGTCGAAATCTAATTTCGTTTAATATATCGAATATATTATTTTATCGATTAATTCAAAATTAATCGTTCTCTCTCTTTAATGATATTTTATCCCAGATAAAATATCTCCACAATTAATCCCAGATTAATTTTCTCTCTCGTTTAATTAATCCCAGATTAATAAAGTGCGAGTCATACGTCATCGATGAATCTTCGGGAAGTGACCCATGAGATCCTCGGATATGTTGGCAGTAAATTCGGTCGTCGGACTATCCGAACACGTAAGTACCTAGTACTACGTTTATACCGATTTACAAGACAAGTTGGCTTCTAGCAAAGCGCCATGCCCACCAATTCTCCAGAACATGCTTACAGGAATAAGAGATCTATATCAGGCGTAGTATACGTAGTATTGCATATGTCGATCCAGTATCGGATGATCACGTGCTAGGCCCGGGGCTGGAATTATGTCTGCCCCGTACGAAACACATATCGGATGTCTGGTAACTAGTCTCTATAATCGGATAAACCTGACCTTGTCATTTTACCCCAATAGTTGCAGCATATAAGAGAACAGGTTTCGTATCCTACGTGACCATCATCTCCACTATGACTGGAGTTATACTTCTGTATTGACATCACACCCAACACACTACGATTCTCGATATACCCAGAAGAGGCGTACACAGAAACCGGTAAAGCCCTTCACGACCAAAACCAAAGTATATTGATTGTCGCAAGTATTAGCGGTGCAAGTCTCAGGTTAAGACCAAATACACCTACCCTGATTTCGGACTTCCATAGACACATAGTCACACTACCAATGGAATTCCGAGGGGGTCTATCCAGAGCGAAGCTGTTTCCCGTACCAACGGTAAAACACAACCTCCTATTACACTTGCATGAGTATCTTATACCCAAATATATGAGAACTATGCCGTTATGCCCTCACAACGCGCACAAGTGTAATACTAGTCTTTTACGTATTTATCGATATCCAATCTCGATAATACTCTGACTAGGGATATTTAATGATTTATCCTTCGCGGACTGATACTGTCTCATATCATTCTCAATCCAGGAACAAATCATAGGGACCTCCTATCATTTATATATCTTGGTGATCTAATCACAAATGATAAGAGAGCAATCTCCTTTGTCACATAGTTAATTTGTACAACAACACCATGATCTGTACAAATAGTGACACTATGGGTCATAATTGTCCAACAATCTCCCACTTGGCCTATAGCCAGTCACTCGAGTGTCTGACACCCGAACTATGTACGGTTGGCTCAAACTACTGAGAAAAGCTTTCGTCAGTGGATTTGCATGATTATCGTCTGATGCGATTTATTCGATCATCACATCGCCATGATGTATGATCCGAACGAATCAGATGAATAGTCGAAGTATTTATCTGGATGAGACCATTAATTCTTTAGCCTGCGCTGAAGCCTAGCTCAGTTGCTAACAGAACTATATCTAATCTAATTAGATTTATTATCGACCCAGAAGGCTTCAATTACTGCCTCAGCTGCAGCAATTACCCGCATTTGTTGTTTATTCGGTAACAATATCTTGCTTGGAAGATTTCCAACTCACTGTTCCGTTATTCAAACTGTATAGTACCGTTTGCGACTTATAGTCGCTTTATCGGTTGGGAAACTTACTGCAGTGATCCTAGTCACTTCAAGTTCTCCTTCTCCATAGATTAAGACAACATCATTAGTTCTCTAAGATACTAACGGATGTTCTTAACATCAATCTAGTGACTATCACTTGGATTGTCCTGTTTGTGAATCCATACTCTCAAAGCGTATGAGACATCAGGTCGCGTATATTTTTTAACGTACGGTTTCTCGGAGAGTATTCGAAAGCCAAGCTTTCACCGATTTATTTATGGGAATTTCATTTCCAAGAAATGACATATTATCATTATTTTATAGGACAGTTATTGTCAGTGCGTTCCCACTAACCCTCTTATATACACATGAATCATTTTCATTTTGAATTAAATCATAAACTATTATGATTACATCAAAACGATAATTCTAAGAACCTAATGCTTGCTACAATCCAAACATGGATCGAATAACTTGCAAACCTTGTTTGCTAGTTATGGTAAGACAAAACCGTCCGGATGTTTTAAACATCCTCCAAAAAGTTTCCTTTTCAGGAAAGCGATTTTCCCGTTTAGCTGACATATTTCATGAATGAAACACGCAGCATCAGCAAGCATTATCCAAATGGATTTACCATGGCAACAGGTAAAAGGTTTCGTTGTAATCAACACAATGTTGATAACGATACCTTTTCGCTACAAGCCTAGCTTAGTACGTTGGTATTTGCCATTCAGGTATGTTTTTCCTTGAAGACTTATATAGCACCAATAGGCACAATGCCTTGTGGTACGACAACTAGTATCCAAACTTGTTGATATATATGGAATCCAATTCGGATATCATGGCACTTTGCCATAATAGGGAGTCGATACCTTGTATCACTTCCTCATACGTAGTCAGTTGGTATACCTCAATAAGATAGACATCTTTATGAGGTGAGATCAGAAACCCATACCCCAGGTTGTTTTCTGACTCTCTCCGACATACGCGGTTCTTGTGTATTCGAATATTAATGGAATAGTTTCATCCTTGATGAACTATATATGTTCCATTAAGGATTCGGTGCCTGAAATAGTATTACTCCGATTTTCATCGAGTTTTACTATCCTCCCACTTACCACTGCATGTAGGTATTCCTCTTAGGAAAACCACATGGTGAGCAACAATTACATTGTTCTCATGTGAGTTGTATAAGTACTATACTTCGGTATCCCTAGGATAACCTACAATTGGCACTTATCCAATTTGGGTTCTTGTTTGGTATCATCCAAACATATGTCTAGCATACCCAAATCATCAGGAATGTGAAACCTGTTTTCTTTCCCGTTCATATTTAATATGAAGTCTGTCAAACAGATTTTTATGGAACCTTATTCGAAATAAGTTCTTGCATTGTTAAAGTGTATCCGTTGAAGGAAATGGTAGCTCAGAGCGACTCATGATTAACCTTATCATGTCCAACAAAATTTGGTTACTCTGTTCGGACACACCGTCAAAGTAATGTGTTCCGAGAGGAATCCTCTTTTGAAAGAATACTATACTCTTTCAAGTATATTAGAAACTTATTGCTTAAGTATTTTCATCATGGTCTAACTATGACGATTTAATACTTAAGCCGATCTGTTTGTCTATTTCGTGTCGAAACTGTAAAAGTTTCCGATTTGTGTTCTTCAAAAGAAACACATAACCATAACGCGATGCCACATCCGTAAAGGTCACGAAATATTCATATCCACATCTAGCCTAGCTAGACATGGGCCCACTTGCTTCACTATGAACTAGGGCTAACAGATCGGTGACATTTTCATTTTTACCAAGTAAATAGTGTTTTAGGCACATTGCCCAATAAACTAGATTCGTTGACTTTATTTGAATGGAATCAAATCAGTCCTAGTACCCACTCTTCAAAAGTGTGGATATACGAGTCTTGTTTAATTGTGTCCCAGACAACAATGCCACAATATGTTTCTTCTGATCATATCAGTTTGAGCTATATGTTTCTCATGTTATACTTTTGAGATTTATTTATATTCAAAATATAAATGATGTTATTCACATCCAATGCGTTTATCTCAATATCATCTTTATATAATAAAACACTTTAGTGTTCTAGAATATAAAGGTTCATCCGCAACGGATTGAATACTGATATAAAGATAATGTTTCTAGTCAAACTAGTTACATTATAACAGTTTCCAAATTTAGGTACACACCCGGAGGGTAGTTCCTAAACTTAGGTATCTACGGTTAAAACAGCGACTTTCGTCCCGTTTTCGATTCGCAGATAAATCTCAATTGAAGTCAGTATCCTGCTCATAGCAGATTCTGAACATCAGTACTTATTTATGTGTCACACTAAGTATTTAAAATATAATTTTAATACTAGTAATGAACATAACAATGACAATCATATTTAAAGTCAGAGCCTTGCTCTGTCTTTAATTCCTTCATGTCTGCTTTGTCCAAACGACAGTCACACTTCTGCGATCCCGTTTGCCACATTTAGGCAGACATTTTAGGATATGTCATTTATCTTCCCAGAAGATCATAATGATTTTACCTTTGCCCTTTTCAACATTCCAGAAGCCTTTGGCCTAGCCTCGGGTTTCTAGAATATCGAAGTAAGGTGCGCCTTGCGCTACTTGCTTTATTGCAAATTTTGACTTTGTCTCCTTGAGAATAGTCATTAACTCTCCAAGAGTTATTATTGCAATTTTAGTACTTCTAAAATCTAAGTATAGATTTATGAAGATCCTTCAATTTCAGTATCATACTTTAAGGATCTAATCCTTAGTTCTGATTAAGAAATTAAGGAGTCTACTACGACAAGCTTAATGGATTAAGCACTTAAGTTATCATCACATGAATCTTCCAAAGATCATGCTCTACTATTTGCTTAAGTGTTCGGGCTTAGGCCTAATATGTTATTTTATCAAATAAAGTAACTTATTAGTTTCCAGGACCATCCTGAAATTTATTCCCAATTTGAAAATTAAACCATTTAAATACATTTTCCCTAGGATTATGTTTTAAATGCCAATCTTTTATTTTTATCTTGATTCTAATAGTCCAACTATTTAATCAATGATTTTGGTACTATTTATTATAATGATTATTATAGTCTAACTATTTAATCAACTATAATTGTATTGTTTGAATACAGTCCAACTGTTAATTAAAACAACAATTTAAATATTAGTCCAACTAATATTTAATTTATATGACGAAATGATATTTGATTTGAGCGCGTATGGCAAGTAATTAAACGAATATTGCAAATTTAATTCTTGCCTCCCACTATTTTTCGGCGAGCCTCTAACCCTCTGTCGAGTACTCGGGAAACCGTGTTTCCTAGCGGGCTAGGATCCCGTTAAATATCATACAATCTTGACTTTGGCCAACAAATTGTATGATAATTAACTAGGTAGATATCTAAGATCAATTGGATCCAATCCAATTCCTAGATCCAGTAGGGGGACATCCAAGTCTGAAACATATATCTTATATATGCCAATATATCCAATATATTACCTAGCATTTTTCCTCTGAATCAACTAAGCCTTGGCTTTGGCACAACAAACTTAGTGATCCCAATCAGCGAGACCCATTGACCATGGAAAGCTTCGTAATCAATGTCGTTGGACAAGAAGTGGTCTTGACTTTGGCCAACAAACCACAACTTGGACAAGACACCGATATGGAACAAAGCTCTCGTGATTCAAACACATCCTCGACGGACAATGCCTTGACTTTGGCCAACAAGCCAATGCCAGTCTCAGATCTTGAGTAAGAATCACTCAATGGAAGGAAACGCTTAATATTGTTTTTGAGGGTTTTTGACGTGCAAATTGGCAACCAATTTATTATCTTTGTTAAGGTCTCATCATCATACACCCTTAAACATGCATTCTAAATACATAATAAAGCGCGTATAATAAAAGTAATAATGATATGCGGATGGATACTTTACACATTGATCCTAGATCAAATCTCTCCCTTTCATCTCTCTCGCTAGCACAAGTATTTACTTCTACCCGTTACACTACACTTCTAAATAAACCTCATTTACATTGAGGGGAATAGGTGAGAAGAGAAATACAAAGAATATGGAGGTAATAAAGCTGGACACGCAGGTCCAATTAGTAAATCAAATTTATTACAACAATTTCAAAAATTGCCCCCCTTCTAATATCCATCCGATATACATTATTCATGCATCGCAACCATGTATTCACATAAGCATGTTATCAATCAATCTAATCAAATTAATTAATCTGATAATTAGTGACCATCCAATGTGTAGGGGTTTTAGGGGGAATATCCGGTAACGCGGCGGAAGCGGCGGAAGATCGTATTTTCCGATTTCAAAACTTTTTCTCGGATTAATTAAATAAACTTATTTATTTAATTATCCAATAATCAAATTATGAAATAAAATTCAAATAAATCATATTTAAGTGAATTTACTGAATTGCCCTTACACTTGGTATTTAGTCCA
>SKCR01045352.1:0-58820 GCA_019454045.1 Zanthoxylum bungeanum
TTGTCTATGACACAATTAACAAGACTCGTATATTCACACTTGAAGAGTGGGTACTAGGACTAATTTGATTCTATTCAAATAAAGTCTAGAATAGTTTATTGTGCAAAGTGCCCTAAAAAACCTTTACTTGGTAAAAGTAAGTGCATCGATCTGCTAGCCCTCGTCATAGTGAAGTAAGTGGGCCCATGCTAGCTAGGCTAGAAGTGGATATGAATATTCGTGACCATAACGGATGTGGCATACGTTATGGGTATTTGTTTCTTTTCAAACATAAATCGGAAACTTTTAGAGTTTCGACACGAGATAAACCAAATAGATCGGCTAAAGTATTAAACCATCATGGTTAGACCATGTAGATAGGAAAATACTTAAGCAATAAGTTCTCAAATACTTGAAAGAGTATATAGTTTCTTTCAATGAGGACTCCTCCCGGAACACGTCAATTTAACGGTGTGTCCGATAGGATAAGCCGAATTTGTTTGAACATGATAAGGTTAATCATGAGTCGCTTGAGCTACCATTTCCTTCAACGGATACGCTAAACAGTGCAGAAACTTATTTGAATAAGGTTCCATAAATATCTGTTTGACAGATAACATATTAGATATGAACAGGAAGAAACCAAGTTTCTCATTCCGATGATTTGGGTATGCTAGGCATAAATTTGGATGATACCAAACCAGAACCCAAATCGGATAAGTGCCCCAAGTTGTAGGTTATCCTAGGGATACCTAAAGTATAGTACTTATACAAACTCACAAAAGAACAATGTAATTGTTGCTCTCCATGCGTTTTTCCTAGAGGATACCGATATGCGGTGGGTAAGTGGGAGGAAAGTGAAAACTTGAAGAAAATCGGAGTAATACTATCAAGGCCACCAAGTCCTTAATGGAGCACAAATAGTTCATCAAGGATGAAACTATACAATAATCTTCAAATACACAAGAACGCTAGGTCGGTGAGAGTCAGAAAAACAACATGGGGTATGGTGGGTTCTCATCTCACCTCATAATCTGTCAATCTTTGAGGAATACCAACTGAACTTACGTGATTGGTTTCTATAATATGTCCCAAGAAAAGATTAAGCATACATGAAATACAACAAAGAATATATATAAACATGAAGTATGGCGGAATCATACTTACAATGCTATGTTGATGAAGAAGAAAATCAAACCAAATGGAAGCTCCAAGGTAGATTAGGTTCGGCCAAGGAAGACAAGAAGAAGGAAAGCTCCAAACTTTGTGTATTCCTTGCTCTTATGATGGTTTCCCTATCACCTCTTTTGATCCCTTTGAAGGTGCTAGCCTTGCATGTTCCAAACAACAACCTTTTCTTCAAGCTTTGGCAACCAAAAATGAAGAAAATGGAGACCAAAACTGCATGCAGTTTTCGGTCAAGAAAGAGAGAGAGAGAAGAGAGGGATTTTCTAATTGATTTTGATACCAAAAATCAATTATATTTATGCCATAATATTATTAATTAAATAATAATAAATCTATGACACAAGCCATGCAAAGGCTTAGAGTGTCAAACACTCAAATTCCATGCATGACAATTGAGTGTAATATACACTATCACCATGCAATGCATTATCAATAAAATAATGCATATAATGACATGTGTCATGTGGGCCCCACACGTTTCCAAATGAAAGTGGGCCCACGTCCACTCACGCGTTCGGGTTCGATATTTCCGAAATACCGAACTTGCGTCGCGACGTTAATTAAATCGAATTTAAATAAATAATCGCTCCTAGCGAAATTATTATTTACGTCGCTAACGAATTAATTCTAAATTAACTCGTATGCCCGAATTAAAATCTAATTTTAATTTCGCGTCGAAATCGAATTTCAATTATTATATCGAATATAATAATTTTACTGATTAATTCCAAATAATCGTTCTCTCTCTCTAAATAAGGCACTTTATCCGAGATAAAGTTTCTCCGCAATTAATCCAAGATTAATTAAGTCGAATCAAATATCATAGGTGAATCTTCAGAAGCGACCCAAGAGATCTCCGGATATGTTGGCAGTAAATACGGTCGTCGGATAATCCGAACACGCACGTACCTCGTACTACGTTCTTACCGATTCACAAGACAAGGTTGGCTTCTAGCAAAGCGCCATGCCTACCCAATTCTCCAGAAATATTCTTATAGGAATATAAGATCTATATCAAGCGTAGTATACCGTAGTATTGCGTACATCGATCCAGTATCGGATGATCACATGCTAGGCCTGGGCTGGAGGAGATGTGTCTGCCCCGTACGAAACATATATCGGACATCAAGCAACTAGTCTCTTTAAATCGGACAATCCTGACCTGGTCATATTGTCCCGACGGTTGCAACCTTTTATAGAGTGCTAGTTCTGTGTCCTGCGTGATCATCACCTCCATATGTCTGAAGCGATACTTCCATCTTGACATCACATCCAGTACACTACGATTCTCGATAAACCCAGAAGAGGTGTACACAGAACCGGTTAAGGTCCCCAACCACCAAAACCAAAGTTTACCGATTGTCGCAAGTACTAGCGATGTAAGTCTCAGGTTAAGACCATATACACCTACCCTGATGCGGCCTCCCATAGACACGCAGACATACTACCAATGGGATTCCGCGGGGTCTATCCAGAGCGAAGCTGTTTTCCGTACCATCGGTAAAACACAACCTCCTATCGCACTTGCATAAGTATCCAATACTTAAATATATGAGAACTATGCTGTTGTGCCCTCACAACGTGCACAAGCGCAATACTAGTCTATTCCGCATTATCGATGTGTCCAGTCTCGATAATACTACGGACTAGGGATATTTAATGATTAAACCTTTGGGGATGATACTGTCTCATATCATTCTCAGTCCAGGTACTAATCATATGGACTTTCGCCATTTATAATCAAAGTAAATAATATTACAAAACGGCAAAAGGCAATTTCATTATCACATAGTTAATTTTGTACAATAATACAATACATTTACAAACAGTGACGCTATGGGACCTAATGTCTAACAATCTCCCACTTGGCCTATAGCCAGTCACTCAAGCATCTAATACCCGAACTATGTATGTGTCGTTCAAAAACTTGCTGAATGAAGAACAGCTTTCGTCAGCGGATCTGCAATGTTGTCATCTGATGTGACCTTCTCGACTTTTACATCGCCACGATGTATAATCTCCCGAATCAGATGATAACGTCGAAGAACATGCTTGGACCGTTGATGAGACCTTGGTTCCTTAGCCTGTGCTATAGCCCCGTTATTGTCACAATACAATGGAACGGGCTCAGCTGCTAACGGAAACTACTCCTAATCCGATTAGGAACTTTCGGATCCAAACTGCCTCCTTTGCTGCTTCAGATGCAGCGATGTACTCCGCTTCTGTTGTTGAATCGGCAACAGTATCTTGCTTGGAAGATTTCCAGCTCACTGCTCCGTTATTCAAGCAAAAAATGTACCCGGATTGCGACTTGTAGTCATCCTTGTCGGTTTGGAAACTTGCATCGGTATACCCAGATACCGCAAGTTCTCCACCTCCATAAATTAAGAAAGCATCCTTAGTTCGTTCGTTTAAGATACTTAAGGATATTCTTAACTGCTATCCAGTGACCTTCACCTGGATCGGCCTGATAGCGACTGCACATGCTCAAAGCATATGAGACATCAGGTCGTGTACATATCATGGCATACATGATCGATCCGACTGCCGAGGCGAACGGTATCCGACTCATGTGGTCTCTCTCTTCCTGAGTCTTAGGACACATGTCCTTAGACAGAGAGGTACCACGTACCACTGGAACCAATCCCCTCTTGGATTGTTCCATGTTGAATCGCTTCAACACTTTATCAATGTATGTACTCTGGGAGAGTCCAAGCAGCTTTCTAGATCTATCCCTGTAGATCTTTATTCCAAGAATAAAGGCTGCTTCTCCCAGATCTTTCATGGAGAATTTTAATGAAAGCCAAGCTTTCACCGACGTTAGCATGGGAATGTCATTGCCTATAAGCAATACGTCGTCGACATAAAGGACAATAAAAAAGTAAGTGCTCTCCCACTAACCTTCTTGTATACACAAGGGTCATCTGCGTTTTGCACGAAATCATATTCTTTTATGATCTCATCAAAACGCTGATTCCATGACCGTGATGCTTGCTTCAATCCATAAATGGATCGATTTAACTTACAAACCTTGTTTGCAAGTCTAGGTACGATAAAACCGTCAGGCTGTTGCATATAAACATCCTCCAAAAGGTTTCCGTTAAGGAAAGCGGTTTTAACGTCCATCTGCCATATCTCGAAGTCGAAATATGCAGCTATTGCAAGCATTATCCGAATGGATTTAATCATGGCAACGGGTGAGAAGGTTTCGTCATAATCAATACCATATTGTTGACGATACCCCTTCGCTACAAGCCTAGCCTTGTACGTTTGTACGTTGCCATCCATGTCGGTCTTCTTCTTGAAGATCCATCTGCATCCAATAGGCTTTACGCCTTCTGGTGCATCAACCAGTGTCCAAACTTGGTTGGCGTACATGGAATCCATCTCGGACTTCATGGCTTTTGCCATAAAGCGGAATCGATATTTTGTATCGCTTCCTCATACGTAGCCGGCTCATTATCCTCAATAAGATTAATATCTATATGAGGTGAGATCAGGAACCCATACCTCTCAGGTACTGTTCTGACTCTCTCCGACCTACGCGGTCCTTGTGTATGTGAAGTTTGTGGTACAGACTCATCCCGGACGGTCTGTTCTTGTTCCGTCGTTGATTCATTGCCAGGAACAGTATCACTACGATCTTCATCGAGTTCTACTTTCCTCCCACTTACCACTGCATTTATAAAATCCTTCTCAAGGAAAAATGCTTGTAGAGCAACAAATACTTTGTTCTCTTGTGGGTGATAGAAGTAATATCCTTTGGTTTCCCTAGGATATCCTACAAAAAGGCATTTATCAGTTTGGGTTCAAGTTTGGTACTTTCCAAACGTTTAACATATGCCCAGCATCCCCAAATCTTTAGGAAAGAGAAACCTGGTTTCCTTCTGTCCATATCTCATATGGGGTCTGTTTAACAGACTTCGACGGTACCTTATTCAAAATAAGTATAGCACTGTTTAATGCGTATCCCCAGAAGGATATTGGTAGCTCAGTGCGACTCATCATTGACCTCCCATGTCCAACAAGGTGCGGTTTCTCCGTTCGGACACACCGTTTAATTGCGGGTGTTCCAGGAGGAGTCCACTGTGATAGAATACCATATTCTTTCAAGTAATCTTGAAACTCATAACTTAAGTATTCGCCACCACGGTCTGACCGTAATGTCTTAATACTCTTCCCTGTTTGTTTCTCCACTTCGTGTCGAAACTCTTTGAATTTCTCAAAAGTTTCCGACTTGTGTCTCATAAGATACACATAACCGTAACGAGATGCATCATCTGTAAAGGTTACGAAGTAGTGAAATCCACCTCTAGCCTGGCTAGACATGGGCCCGCATACGTCAGTATGAACGAGGGCCACTAGTTCTGTGGCACGTTCACCTTTACCGCTAAAAGGTGATTTAGGCATTTTGCCTAAAAGACAAGATTCGCAGACGTCATATGAATTGGGATCAAATTCGTCCAAGTACCCACTCTTCGAAAGTGTGGATATGCGAGTCTTGTTGATGTGTCCTAGACGACAATGCCACATATAAGCTTCATCTTTTAGATTACTTCTTTTGAGCCTTTTGTTTGTCATTTAGGAGATTCATTTATATTCAAAATATAAAGACCGTTATTTGCAACAGCTGTGCAAATTTCTGCATCATTTTTATATAAATAACACCCAGTGTTCCTGAATACAAAAGTGTAACCCTGCTGGGTTAACAAGGACACAGATATAATATTCCTAGTTAAACTAGGTACAAAATAACAGTTCAAAAGTTTAAGTTCATGCCCTGAGGGCAGTCTAAAACAAAAGTCCCTACGGCCAAAACAGCAACTGGTGTTCCGTTTCCAACCCGTAGATCCATCTCCCCTGATGCCAGCCCTGCTATCATGCAGATCTGCACATCAGTACAAATATGAGCACCACAACCAGAATCAAAAATCCAATTTTAAAACTAGAAGTATTCATATTTATCTCAATAACAAACATACCAGAGGCATAGCCTTGCTAGCCTTGATATCCTCCCTCTGCACAATGCTCATTCGGCAGTCACGTTTCCAGTGACCCCTCTTGCCGCAGTTGAGGCAGATGTCGCGAGATTTGTCCTTTGGTCCTAGAAGCCACTGTCAACTTGCCTTTGCCCTTCTTCTTGAACTTCTTCTTCCTTGCACCTCCAATTGCCTTGGGGCCACCCTTGGCGCATGAGAGGTCGATGCAAATGCGCCTCGCGCTTGCTCCCCTTTAGGAGTTCCCTTTCGGACTCCTTCAAGACAGATAACAGCTCTCCAAGAGTGTCATCTGTATCCATCAACTTGTAGTTGATTATGATTTGTTTCCAAGTATCAGGAAGTGACTGCAAGATCATATCTATAGTCAGCTCAGCCTCCAAGACTATTCCCATATTGGCCAACTCATCAATATCGGCGATCATTTGAGTCCCGTGGGCTTCAACTGATGCGCCGTCTGTCATCCGGGGCGGAAGAGTTTCCTTACTAGCTCGTACCTCTTCATCCGCTTATTGGTGCGGTGAAGATCACGCAATCTTGCCATCATGTTATAGGGATCCAAGTCCCTGTACTAGCGTCTGAAATGCTGGGTCATTGCAGCTAGCATAACTGACTGAGCTTGGTCACAATCATCACTATGAGTCTTCCATAACTCTAGCTCCAGTGGCTCAGTGGGTTTAGGCGGGAGAGGTGTCTGAATAGTATACAGTATCCTCTCAGCCCCAAGCACTATCTTGAGGTTCATTTCCCAGTCGGCAAAGTTTGTCCCTTTGAAGACATTATCGCCCATGATTATGTCGCGGATATTACCTTTGCCAATCATCTTGACAACTATAGTCCAACTATAAAGTCAACGATGTTATGGGTACAGTCAAACTGTTACAAGTAAAATAACAATATATTAGTCCAACTAATTATTTAAAAAATTGACGAAATAATTTTGAAAGACGCGTAAGGCTAAATATCTGAATGAAATTGCAAATTCAATAATAGCCTCCCACTATTTTCTTCAAGTTTCTAACCCTCTGTAGAAAACTCGGGAAATAGAATTTCCTAGTGGGCTAGGATCCCGTTAAATAACACACAACCTTGACTTGGCCATAAAAATGTATGCTATTTAACATAGGTAGATCTCCATGATCAATTGGATCTCATCCAATTCCTAGATCCGGTTAGGTGGACATCCAAGTCCGAAACATATGTATAATGTCAATGTATCTAATACATTTTCCTAACCCTATCCTCCGAATCAACTAGGCCTTGGCTTTGGCCAAAAACAAACCTAATGATTCCAGTTAAGCGGGACCCATTGACGAGGAAAGTTTCGTAATCAATGTCGTTGGACAAAAAGTGATCTTGACTTTGGCCAATAAAAATCACGATTTGGACAAGACACCGATATGCAACAAAACTCTCATGATTCAAGTACATCCTTGATTGACAAAGGTCTTGACTTTGGTCAAAAACAAACCAATGCCAACTTCGGATCTTGAACAAGAACCATTCAATGGAAGGATATTCGCTTAATATAAATTGAGGGATTTTCGCGTAATTGGCAACCAATTATTTATCTTTGTTAGGTCTCATCATCATACACCCTTAAGCATGCTTCTAAAACATCATAAAGCGCGTAAAGTAAATTAATAGTGATATGCGGATGGATATATAAACAACTTGTTCCTAGAACAAATCACTCCCTTTCCTCTCCACGCTAGCACTATTCTACTTCTACCCAATTACATAATACAATAAGAGAAACCTCATTTACATTGAGGGGAATTAGGTGAGAAGAGAATACAAAGAGATAAAGAGATAAGGCTGGACACGCAGGTCCAATTATAAATTCCAAATTTACAATAATTTCTAAAATTACCCTTTCCCTTCTAATATCCATCCGATATACACTATTCATTCATCACATACATATATATTCAAACAAGACATGCTTTTACAACCAATCTAATCCAATTAATTAGTCTTTGTTTAAGTGATCATCCAATGTTCAAAACAACGGTTTGATTGCGCGAGGTCCAACTCGATTGAGAATAAGTACATAAGGTACGAATTCGCGAATTATATCGAACTACTAATTAAATCTAATTCAATTCGTATTCAATACTAATTCAATTATTTAATTCCAAATTAAATATTTACCACTTTTAATGTGCTTTAAAGACTTAGATTCTAAATCTAATCTTATTGGGCCTCAAGCCCAACTAACATCCAATGTTGAATTTAATTCAAGTCAAATGGACTTAGAATTGATTTATTAAGGCTTGGGCTTTGGTCAATGTGGGTCAAACCCAATTACCAAGCCCAAATAAGGAATCACCCTTAAATGCCATAAAACCAATTTTAAGCCCATAAGGCCCAATTAAATTTTAAAGCCCATTTTATTATATTTGGACTTAATGGAGTGATTTAGGCCCAAATTGGATCCAATCCTTTTGGCCCAAATCTACTTGGTCCAACCAAGCCCATTATGCCCAAATACAATATTAAAAGCTCAATTCACCAATTAAGCCCATTAATTAAATTTTAATATTCCAAACATTAAAGTCCAATTAATTAAAGTGTAATACCAAGATTAATACATTAAACCAAATATTTCAAAAAATACCCATTTAATTTATTAATCATGTATTGTTCAAAATAAATGTCCAACATTAATTTTAACAAAAATCAACTCCTTTACATGTCCTTGTACATTCGGCCAAGGTGAGTTTTTGTGTCGATTTGTTTTTCAATCCGATTGAATTACTAATCTACGTCCCGTACACGTTCTAAGTCATCCAATGATCTTAAACACAAAAAATTCCAATCCACTCCAAGTAGCAACACATTCGGCCAAGGCATGGATTTGGGGAAAAAATCATCCAATGCATTTTTCATAAAATTGATTCCATGTAACATCATTCTATATACATGTAAGCATTCTTATTAATCAAATTTCATAAGAACATGCTTCAATCAATTTCACCATACCATTCGGCCAAGGTCAAATTTTGGGGAAAAATCATCCAATGCATTTTTCATAAAATTGATTCCATATAACATCATTGTCATATACATGCAAGCATACTTATTCATCAAATTTCACAAGACATGCTTCAACAAATTTTAACACACCCATTCGGCCAAGGTTAAAATTTGGGGAAAAATCATCCAATGCATTTTTCATAAAATTGATTCCATATAACATCATTCTATATACATGCAAGCATACTTATTCATCAAATTTCACAAGAACATGCTTCAACCAATTTTATCAAATTTTAACCTAAAGTATTTCATGCTTAACCATGGCTCCATGATACCATTGTTGGTTTCTATAATATGTCCCAAGAAAAGATTAAGCATACATGAAATACAACAAAGAATATATATAAACATGAAGTATGGCGGAATCATACTTACAATGCTATGTTGATGAAGAAAAATCAAACCAAATGGAAGCTCCAAGGTAGATTAGGTTCGGCCAAGGAAGACAAGAAGAAGAAAGCACCAAACTTTGTGTATTCCTTGCTCTATGATGGTTTCCTATCACCTCTTTTGATCCCTTTGAAGGTGCTGCTAGCATTGCATGTTCCAAAAAACAACCTTCTTCAAGCTTTTGGCAACCAAAATGAAGAAGAAAATGGAGACCAAAACTGCATGCAGTTTTTCGGTCAAGAAAGAGAGAGAAGAGAGGATTTTCTAATTGATTTTGATACCAAAAATCAATTTATATTTATGCCATAATATTATTAAATAATAATAAATCTATGACACAAGCCATGCAAAGGCTTAGAGTGTCAAACACTCAAATTCCATGCATGACAATTAAGTGTAATATACACTATCACCATGCAATGCATTATCAATAAAATAATGCATATAATGACATGTGTCATGTGGGCCCCACACGTTTCCAAATGAAAGTGGGCCCACGTCCACTCACGCGTTCGGGTTCGATATTTCCGAAATACCGAACTTGCGTCGCGACGTTAATTAAATCGAATTTAAATAAATAATCGCTCCTAGCGAAATTATTATTTACGTCGCTAACGAATTAATTCTAAATTAACTCGTATGCCCGAATTAAAATCTAATTTTAATTTCGCGTCGAAATCGAATTTCAATTATTATATCGAAATAATAATTTTACTGATTAATTCCAAATTAATCGTTCTCTCTCTCTAAATAAGGCACTTTATCCGAGATAAAGTTTCTCCGCAATTAATCCAGATTAATTAAGTCCGAATCAAATATCATAGGTGAATCTTCAGGAAGCGACCCAAGAGATCTCCGGATATGTTGGCAGCAAATACGGTCGTCAGATAATCCGAACACGCACGTACCTCGTACTACGTTCTTACCGATTCACAAGACAAGGTTGGCTTCTAGCAAAGCGCCATGCCTACCCAATTCTCCAGAAATATCTTATAGGAATATAAGATCTATATCAAGCGTGTAGTATACCGTAGTATTGCGTACATCGATCCAGTATCGGATGATCACATGCTAGGCCTGGGGCTGGAGATGTGTCTGCCCCGTACGAAACATATATCGGACATCAAGCAACTAGTCTCTTAAATCGGACAATCCTGACCTGGTCATATTGTCCCGACGGTTGCAACCTTTTATAGAGTGCTAGTTCTGTGTCCTGCGTGATCATCACCTCCATATGTCTGAAGCGATACTTCCATCTTGACATCACATCCAGTACACTACGATTCTCGATAAACCCAGAAGAGGTGTACACAGAACCGGTTAAGGTCCCCAACCACCAAAACCAAAGTTTACCGATTGTCGCAAGTACTAGCGATGTAAGTCTCAGGTTAAGACCATATACACCTACCCTGATGCGGCTCCCATAGACGCAGCAGACATACTACCAATGGGATTCCGCGGGGGTCTATCCAGAGCGAAGCTGTTTTCCGTACCATCGGTAAAACACAACCTCCTATCGCACTTGCATAAGTATCCAATACTTAAATATATGAGAACTATGTTGTTGTGCCCTCACAACGTGCACAAGCGCAATACTAGTCTATTCCGCATTATCGATGTCCAGTCTCGATAATACTACGGCTAGGGATATTTAATGATTAAACCTTGGGGACTGATACTGTCTCATATCATTCTCAGTCCAGGTACTAATCATATGGACTTTCGCCATTTATAAATCAAAGTAAATAATATTACAAAACGGAAAAAGGCAATTTCATTATCACATAGTTAATTTTGTACAATAATACAATATCATTTACAAACAGTGACGCTATGGACATAATGTCTAACAACGTATGAGGAAGTGATACAGGTATCGACTCCCTATTATGGCAAAGTGCCATAAAGTCCGAAGTGGATTCCATGTATACCAACTATGTTAGACACTAGTTTGATCTACCGGAAGCATTGTGGCATTTACTATATAAGTCTTCAAGGAATACAACATAGATGGCAAATACCAACGTACTAAGCTAGGCTTGTAGCGAAAAGGTAGAGTTATCAACATTGTGTTGATTGCGATATGATGTGAAACCTTTACCTGTTGCCACGGTAAATCCGTTTCGATAATGCTTGCTAAATGCTGCTATTTCATTCATGAAATGGCAGCTGAATGCTAAACCGCTTTCCTTAACGGAAACCTTTCGGAGGATGTTTACAACATCTTGAAGGTTTTGTCAAACCATAACAAGCAAACTAGGTTTGCAGGTTATTCGATCCATGGATGGATTGAAGCAAGCATTAAGTTCTTGGAATTATCGTTTTGATGTAATCATAATGATGTATGATTTAATTCAAAACGAAAATAATTTTGTGTGTATATAAGGAGGTTATTGGGAGCGCACTGACAGTGAATGTCCTGAGTAATGATGATTTATCATTTCTTGGAAATGATATTCCATAATATAATCGGTGAATTAATTCGTAAACGATGTATCACTTGGTGCCTTGATAGTATCACTCTGATATTCATCGAGTTCTACTTTCCTCCCACTTACCACTGCATTTAGGAATTTCTTCTCAAGGAAAACCGCATGTAGAGCAACAAACAATTTGTTCTCTTGTGGGTAATAGAAGTAATATTCTTTGGTTTCCCTAGGATATCCTACGAATAGGCATTTATCCGATTTGGGTTCAAGTTTGGTACCTTCCAAACGTTTGACGTATGCCCGCATCCCCAAATCTTCAGGAATGAGAAACCTGGTTTCTTTCCTGTCCATATCTCATATGGAGTCTGTTGAACAGACTTTGACGGAACCTTATTCAAAAAAAGAATTGCATTGTTTAATGCATATCCCCAAAAGGAAATAGGTAGCTCAGTGCGACTCATCATAGACCTTACCATGTCCAACAAAGTATGGTTTCTCCGTTCAGACACACCCGTTTAATTGCGGTGTTCCAGGAGGAGTCCACTCTGAAAAATACCATATTCTTTCAGGTAATCTAGAAACTCATTGCTCAAGTATTCGCCACCACGACGGTCTGAACGTAATGTCTTAATACTCTTGCCGGTCTGTTTTTCAACTTCGTGTCGAAACTCTTTGAATTTATCAAAAGTTTCCGACTTGTGTCTCATAAGATACACATAACCATAACGCGATGCATCATCCGTAAAGGTTACGAAGTATTGATATCCCCTCTAGCCTAGCTAGACATGGGCCCACATATGTCACTATGAACGAGGGCTAACAGTTCAGTGGCGCGTTCACATTTACCGCTACTAAAGGTGATTTAGGCATTTTGCCTAATAAGCAAGATTCGCAGACGTCATATGAATTTGGATCAAATCTGTCCAAGTATCCACTCTTCGAAAGTGTGGATATACGAGTCTTGTTTATATGTCCTAGACGACAGTGCCACATATAAGTTTCATCAGTATTACTCATTTTAAGCCTTTTGTTTGTTACATTATATGTTTGAGACTGATTTATATTCAAAATATAAAGACCATTATTTGCATCAGCAGTGCAAATTTCTATATCATTTTTGTATAAATAACACCCATTGTTTCTAAATGCAAATGTGTACCCACATTGGGTTAACATGGATACATAAATAATATTCCTAGTCAAACTAGGTACATAATAACAATCATGAAGTTCAAGTACATGCCCCGAGGGCAGTTCTAGAACAAAAGTCCCTACGGCCAAAATAGCAACTGGTGTCCCGTTTCCGACCCGTAGATCAATCTCTCCTGAAGTCAGTCTTCTGCTAACTTGCAGATCATGCACATCAGTACATATATGAGTACCACAACCAGAATCAAAAATCCAATTTTTAAAACTAGAAGTAGCCATGTTTATCTCAATAACAAACATACCTGAGGCCGGTGCCTTTCCCCCGCCTTAATCTCCTTCTGGATCGCCTTGTAATCGCGGCAGTCACGCTTCCAGTGACCCCGCTTGCCGCACTGTAGGCATACATCCTGAGACTTGTCCTTTGGCTTCTAGAAGCCTTTGACGCCTTGGCCTTACCCTTTCCCTTATGCTTCTTCTTCTTAACACCACCAGTTGCCTTAGGCCAAGCCTTGGCAGATTGTGATGTTTGAGCAAAATGCGCCTCGCGCTTGTTGCCCATGAGAAGCTCCTTCTCAGCCTCCTTGAGAGTTGATAATAACTCTCCAAGAGTATCATCAGTGTTCATCAAGTTATAGTTTATGATGAACTGTCTCCAGGAATCGGAGAGCGATTGTAGAACCATGTCCACAGTAAGCTCAGCCTCCAAGACTATCTCCAGTTTGGCTAACTCAACAATGTCAGCAATTATCTGAACCACATGGGATTCAACAGACATACCTTCATACAGGCGTGAGCGGAAGAGCATCTTCACCAACTCATATCTCTCCATCCTCTTGTTAGAGCGGTGGAGATCGTGCAATCTTCCCATCATGTTATAAGGATCCAAGTCCCTATTTTGACGATGAAAATGCTGAGTCATATAAGCAAGCATAATGGACTGAGCCGTATCACAGTCATCGCTGTGAGTCTTCCAAATCTCCAGCTCAAGTGGCTCAGTGGGCTTAGGCCCGAGAGGTGCTTGTATAGTATACAGTATCCTCTCTGCCCCAAGGACTATCCTTAGGTTCATTTCCCAATCCGAAAAGTTCGTGCCCTTGAAGACATTGTCTCCCATGATAATGTCACGGACATTCCCTTTTCCTGTCATCTTAACTACAATAGTCCAACTATTTAGTTAACGATAAATTGGTACAGTCAAACTGTTACAAGAAAAATAACATTGTATTAGTCCAACTAACATTTTAATTTTGACGAAATAAGTTTGAAAGCGCGTAAAGCTAAGTATCTGAATGAAATTGCAAATTCAATACAAGCCTCCCACTGTTTTTCGGCGAGCCTCTAACCCTCTGTCGAGTACTCGGGAAACCCAGTTTCCTAGTGGGCTAGGATCCCGTTAAATAACACACAACCTTGACTTTGGCCAACAAGCTGTGTGAAACTTAAATAGGTAGCTCTCGAAGATCAATTGGATCTCATCCAATTCCTAGATCCGGTAGGTGGACATCCAAGTCCAAAACATATATACAATATATATGCCAATATATCTAATATATTTTCCTAAAATTTTTCCTCTGAATCAACTAAGCCTTGGTTTTGGCACAACAAGCTTAATGATTCCAGTTAAGCAGGACCCATTGACATGGAAAGCTTCGTAATCAATGTCGATGGAAAAGAAGTGATCTTGACTTTGGCCAACAAATCACAACTTGGACAAGACACCGATACAGAACAAAACTCTAATGATTCAAACACATCCTCAATTGACAAAGGTCTTGACTTTGGCCAACAAACCAATGACAACTTTGGATCTTGAGTAAGAATCACTCAACAGAAGGAAAAACGCTTAATATGTTTTTGAGGGTTTTTCGCGTAATTGGCAATCAATTAATTATCTTTGATTAGGTCTCATCATACACCCCTAAGCATGCTTCTAAAACATCATAAAGCGCGTAAAGTAAATTAATAGCGATATGCAGATGGATATATAACACATTGTTCCTAGAACAAATCACTCCATTTCCTCTCCCCAGATAGAACTATTCTATTCATACCCAATTACATAATACAATAATAGAAACCTCATTTGCATAGAGGGGAATTAGGTGAGAAGAGAATACAAAGAGATAATAAGAGATAAGGCTGGACACGCATGTCCAATTTATAATTCCAAATTTACAATAATTTCCAAAATTACCTTTTCCCTTCTAATATCCATCTGATATACGCTATTCATTCATCACATTCATGTAATCATACAAAGCATGTATTACAACCAATCTAATCCAATTAATCAGTCTTTAATTATGTGACCATACAATGTTCAAACAATGATTTGATTTGCAAGAGTCAAACTCATTTAAGAATAAAATACTCAAAGTAAGTATTCTTGAATTATATTGAACTACAATTTTAAATCCAATTTATTATATTCAATACTAATTCCAATTTAATTCCAAATTAAATACATACACTTATTAATTTGCCTTAAAGACTTGGATTCCAAATCCAATCTTAATGGGTCTCAAAGGCCCAATAACATCCAATGTCATTTTAATTAAAGTCCAATGGGCTTTTAATTGATTCTTAAGGTATGGGCTTTGGCCATAATTGATCAATCCAAAATGCCAAGGCCCAATAGGAATCACCCTATTGCCAACAAATCAATTTAGGCCATTAGGCCCAATTAAAGTCTTTAAAGGGTTAAGTGATGTATTTGGACTATATGGAATTGGTTTTGGGCCCAAATGGATCAAATCCAAAAGTCCAAAACCAAACTTGGTCAAACCAAGCCCATTAGGCCCAAATACACACTTTTAGCCCAATTCATTTTAAAGGCATATTATCATAATTATAATATTCCAAATATCACAATTATTTTAATTAAAGTGTATTAGTCATAATTAATTAATTAAACTCAATATTTTCAAAATATCAATTAACTTAATTAATCATGCTTAATCCAATAATTCATGCTTAACATAAAATCAAGCCAAAACACATCACAACATGCTTGACATAAATTGAAGTCTAAAAACATCATTTCATGCTTAACATGCTCTTTCATTTCGACATGAACATTATAGACATTGATTCTAATCAAATTAAACCAACTATCAACTCTTAAACATGCATCAAAACACATTATTTCATGCTATAAAAAATGAAAAACTGCAGTGCATAAAACAGTGAGTTTCGGCCACCATAAGGATTTTTTATCTTTTGATTCTTTTGATTTATTTCAAATCTAATCATGCATAACTCTAAGTTATCATGTTGTAAACATACTCAAAGCATCAATTTTAAAGAATCATGCTCAAATCATAAAAGCCCCAAATTTTAGGTTCAAGAACCCTAGAATTTTTCATGCTTAAATTAGGCTCATGATACCATTGTTAGTGTTCCTAGAACATTCATAGGATCTAATAAGCATGAAAAACATTTAATATGATCATTATAAGGTGCGGAATAAACTTACAATGAATGGATAGAGCTTTAAAATATTTGAGAGGATGAACTCCAAGTTCCAACCTTTTGATGATTCCAAGCTTTTGAGTAGTTTCCCTATCACCTTTGTCAACTTCCAAAGTGCTAGCTTTTGTTGATTTGAAAACAAATCCAAGAGAGAAAAGGAGTAGAGAATTCGGCCACCTTAGTTCTCTAGGGTTTTTAATTTTTCATCTAATGAAAAGTATATGTACAAAAGTGTAGAGAGCCTTTTTGTTATTCACCTTTTGGTAAAACCATTTCACTTTTACCCTAAACTTGGTAGATGTGGGTAAATGGTTTTTCAAAAAGCAAAAACAAGGTAGTTGGGTGGTAGGTACACCTACCACACATGGCCCCCACATATTTGAATTCAAAATTCAAATATCTCTACGAACATTTGCCGCGGCTCGGTTCCGTTTAATCCGATTAAATGAACTTCCATCATTAATAATTAAATCTATTTAATTAAATATCGATGCCTCGTAAATATATTACGAACATCGTTTACGAATTAATTCTAAATTAATTCGTTCGTTCGTAATAACGTACGACTTTAATTTTCGTAACGAAATCCAATTCGTATTAATATATCTGAGATATTAATTTTAGCCCATTCAAATAAATTAAATAGAAAAATCAAAATTTAACTATTAAATTTATTTTACCGATTAATTCCAAATTAATTGCGTTTCTCTCTACCGAACACATTTAATCCCAGATTAAATAAAGTCCTAATTAATCCCAGATTAATTTTCTCTCTCTCTCTATATTAATCCCAGATTAATTTAAGTCAACTATCATCGGTGAATCTTTGGGAAGCGACCCAAGAGACCTCTGGATATGTTGGTAGTAAATCTGGTTATCGGACTGTCCGATCAAGTGCGTACCACGTGCTAACCGATTTACAAGACATGGTTGGCTTCTAACAAAGCACCGTGCCTACCCAATTCTCCAGAAATATTCTTACTGGAATATATAATCTATGTCAGGTGTAGTATACGTAGTATTGCGTATAGGGATCCAGTATCTGATCATCACATGCTAGGCCTGGGGCTGGAGAAGTGTCTGCCCCGTACGAAGCATATATCGGATATCAAGCAACTAGTCTCTTTGAATCGGATAATCCTGACCTAGTCATATTATCCCGATGGTTGAAACACTTATAGAGAACCAGTTCCGTATCCCTGCGCGATCATCATCTCATATGTCTGGAGTGATACTTCCATCTTGACATCCACCCAATACACTACAATTCTCAATAAACCCAGAAGAGGCGTACACAGAACCTATTAAAGTCCTGGACGACCAAAACTAAAGTCTACCGATTGTCGCAAGTACTAGCGGTGCAAGTCTTAGGTTAAGACCATATACACCTACCCTGACGCGGACTCCCATAGACACACAAACATACTACCAATGGGATTCCGGGGGTCTATCCAGAGCGAAGCTGTTTTCTGTACCATCGGTAAAACAAAACCTCCTTACCGCACTTGCATACAGTATCATATACTTAAATTGTTAGAACATTATGTCCCATAGCGTCACTGTTTGTAAATGATATTGTATTATTGTACAAAATTAACTATGTGATAATGAAATTCCTTTTGCCGTTTTGTAATATTATTTACTTTGATATATAAATGGGCGAAAGTTCATATGATTAATACCGGATTGAGATGATATGAGACAGTATCAATCCATAAAGGTTTAATCATTAAATATCCCTAGTCGGGTAGTATTATCGAGATCGGACATCGATAATGCGGAATAGACTAGTATTGCGCTTGTGACACGTTGTGAGGGCACAAACGGCATAGTTTCTCATATATTTTAAGTATTGGAACTTATGCAAGTGCGATAGGAGGTTGTGTTTTACCGATGGTACGGAAAACAGCTTCGCTCTGGAAGACCCACCCGCAGAATCCCATTGGTAGTATGTATGCGTGTCTATGGGATGGCCGCATCAGGGTAGGTGTATATGGTCTTAACCTGAGACTACATCGCTAGTACTTGCGACAATCGGTAAACTTTGGTTTGGTGGTTGGGGACCTTAACCGGTTCTGTGTACACCTCTTCTGGGTTTATCGAGAATCGTTAGTGTACTGGATGTGATGTCGAGATGGAAGTATCACTTCAGACATATGGAGGTGATGATCACGCAGAGGACACAGAACTAGTACTCTATAAAAGTTGCAACCGTCGGGACAATATGACCAGGTCAGGATTGTCCGATTTAAAGAGACTAGTTGCTTGATGTCCGATATATGTTTCGTACGGGGCGACAGACATTTCCCAGCCCCAGGCCTCAACATGTGATCGTCCGATACTGGATCGATGTACGCAATATACGGTATACTACGCTTGATATAGATCTAATATTCCAGTAATAATATTTCTGGAGAATTGGGTAGGTATGGCGCTTTGTAGAAGCCAACCTTGTCTTGTGAATCGGTAAGAACGTAGTACGAGGTACGTACGTGTTCGGAATATCCGACGACCGTATTTACTGCCAACATATCGGAGATCTCTTGGGTCGCTTCCTGAAGATTCACCTATGATATTTGATCGGACTTAAATTAATCTTGGATTAATTGCGAGAGAAACTTTTATCTTGGATAAAGTGCCTTATTTAGAGAGAGAACGATTTATTTAGAATTAATCGATTAAAATTATATATTCGATATAATAATCGAAATTCGATTTCGACGTGAATTAAAATTAGATTTTAATTCGGGCAAACGAGTTAATTAGAATATTAATTCGTTAGCGACGTAAATAATAATTTCGCTAGGCGCAATTATTTATTTAAATTCGATTTAATTAACGTCGCGACGTAAGTTCGGTATTTCGGAAATATCGAACCCGAACACGTGAGTGCACGTGGGCCCACTTTCATTTTGGAAAGTGTGGGGCCCACATGACACCTGTCATTATATGCATTATTTAATTGTTAATACATTGCATGGTGCTAGTGTACAATACACTCAATGGTTTTGCATGGAGTTTGAGTGTTTGACACTCTAAGCCATTGCATGATTTGTGTCATAAGTTTATTATTAATTTAATAAATATTATGCATAAATATAAATTGATTTTTGTAACAAAGATCAATACAACTCTCCTCTCTCTCTCACAATGCGTGACTTCCATTAGGGCAAAAGAAGATTTGATTTTCTTTTCTCCATTTGCTAGCACCATGAAGGATCAAAGGAGGTGTAGGGATAGGGAAAAACCATAAGAGCTTGGAATACCCAAAGCTTGGAGCTTCAACTCTTCTTCTTCCCTTGGCCGAAACTTGAAGCTTGGAGATTCAAAGATTTTCTTCATCACTTCTCATCACAAAAGCTTGTAAGTATGATTCCGCCATACTTCATCTTTTAATATATATTCATTGTTGTATTTCATATGCTTAATCTTTCCTTGGGACATATAATAGAAACCAACAATGGTATCATGGAGCCATGGTTAAGCAGAAATACTTTAGGTTAATATTTGGGGTAAAATTGATTGAAGCATGTTCTTGTGAAATTTGATGATATGAGTATGCTTATATGTATGTAAAATGACATAATATGAAATCAATTTTATGAAAAATGCATGGATGATTTTTTCCCCAAATTCATGCCTTGGCCGAATGTGTTGCTACTTGAGTGGATTTGGAATTTTTTGTGTTTAAGATCATTGGATGACTTAGAACTTAGAATACGGGACGTAGATTAGTAATTCAATCGGATTGAAAACAAATCGAAGAAAAAACTCACCTTGGCCGAATGTTAATGGACATGTAAAGGAGGTGATTTTTTGTTAAAATTAATGTTGGACATTATTTTGAAAATAGATGATTATTAAATTAAATGGGTATTATTGAAATATTTGGTTTAATATATTAATCTTGGTTTTACACTTTAATTAATTGAATTTTAAAATTGGAATATTGAAATTTAATTAATGGGCTTAATTGGTGAATTGGGCTTTTAATATTGTATTTGGGCATAATGGGCTTGGTTGGACCAAGTAGACTTGGGCCAAAAGGATTGGATCCAATTTGGGCCTAAATCACTCCATTAAGTCCAAATATTAATATAATGGGCTTTAAAAATTTAATTGGGCCTTATGGGCTTAAATTGGTTTTGTGGCATTTAAGGGTGATTCCTTATTTGGGCTTGGTAATTGGGTTTGACCCACATTGACTAAAGCCCAAGCCTTAATAAATCAATTGAAAGCCCATTTGACTTTAATTAAATTAAACATTGGATGTTAGTTGGGCTTTGAGACCCAATGAGATTAGATTTAAAATCTAAGTCTTAAAGCACATTAAAAGTGTAAACATTTAATTTGGAATTAAATAATTGAATTAGTATTGAATACGAATTAAATTAGATTTAATAAGTAGTTCGATATAATTCGCGAATTCGTACCTTATGTACTTATTCTCAATCGAGGTTGGACTCGCGCAAAATCAAACGTTGTTTGAGCATTGGATGATCACTTAAACAAAGACTAATTAATTGGATTAGATTGGTTGTAAAAAGCATGTCTTGTTTGAAAATATATGTATGTGATGAATGAATAGTGTATATCGGATGGATATTAGAAGGGAAATGGTAATTTAGAAATTATTGTAAATTTGGAATAATAAATGGGACCTGCGTGTCCAGCCTTATCTCTTATCTCTTTGTATTCTCTTCTCACACTAATTCCCCTCAATGTAAATGAGGTTTCTCTTATTGTATTATGTAATTGGTAAGAGTAGAATAGTGCTAGCGGGGAGAGGAAAGGGAGTGATTTGTTCTAGGAACAGTTGTTTATATATCCATCCGCATATCACTATTAATTTACTTTACGCGCTTTATGATGTTTTAGAAGCATGCTTAAGGGTGTATGATGATGAGACCTAACAAAGATAAATAAATTGGTTGCCAATTACGCGAAAAATCCCTCAATTTATATTAAGCAAATATCCTTCCATTGAATGATTCTTGTTCAAAATACGAAGTTGGCATTGGTTTGTTTTTGACCAAAGTCAAGACCTTTGTCAATCAAGGATTGTACTTGAATCATGAGAGTTTTGTGGCATATCGGTGTCTTGTCCAAATCTGTGATTTTTATTGGCCAAAGTCAAGATCATTTTTTGTCCAATGACATTGATTACGAAACTTTCCTCGTCAATGGGTTCCGCTTAACTGGAATCATTAGGTTTGTTTTTGGCCAAAGCCAAGGCCTAGATGATTCGGAGGATAGGGATTAGGGTTAGGAAAATGTAATGGATACATTGACATTATACATATGTTTCGGACTTGGATGTCCACCTAACCGGATCTAGGAATTGGATGAGATCCAATTGATCATAGAGATCTACCTAAGTTAAATAGCATACAGCTTTTATTGGCCAAAGTCAAGGTTGTGTGTTATTTAACGGGATCCTAGCCCACTAGGAAATTCGATTTCCCGAGTTCTCTACAGAGGGTTAGAGACTTGAAGAAAATAGTGGGAGGATAGGCTATATTGAATTTGCAATTTCGTCAGATACTTAACCTTACGCATTTTTCAAAATTTTCGTCAATATTTTAATAAATTTTGGACTAATATATTGTTTATTTGCTTGTAACAGTTTGACTGTACCCATAACATCGTTGACTTTAATAGTTGGACTATAGTTGTCAAGATGACTGGCAAGGGTAATGTCCGTGACATAATCATGGGCGATAATGTCTTCAAAGGGACAAACTTTGCCGACTGGGAAATGAACCTCAAGATAGTGCTTGGGGCTGAGAGGGTACTGTATACTATTCAGAGACCTCTCCCGCCTAAACCCACTGAGCCACTGGAGCTAGAGTTATGGAAGACTCATAGTGACGATTGTGACCAAGCTCAGTCAGTTATGCTAGCTGCAATGACCCAGCATTTCAGACGCCAGAACAGGGTTGGATCCTATAACAGATGGCAAGATTGCGTGATCTCCACCGCACCAACAAGCGGATGGAGAGGTACGAGCTAGTAAGGAAAACTCTTCCGCTCCCGGATGACAGACGGCGCATCAGTTGAGGCCACGGGACTCAAATGATCGCTGAACTAGATGAGTTAGCCAAGATGGGATTGTCTTGGAGGCAGAGCTGACGATGATATGCTATTACAATCGCTACCCGATACTTGGAAACAAATCATGCATCAACTATAAAGTTGATGGACCTGACGACACTCTTGGAGAGTTGTTGTCAGTTGCTGGGAAGGGTCCGAAAAGGACACTCCTAAATGGGGAGAAGCGAAAGGGCATTATGCATCGACCTCTCATGCGCCAAGGGTGGGCAAAAAGGCAATTGTGTTGGACAAAATGACCCATAGCGTCACTATTTGCACAGATCATTGTGTTGTTGTAGCAAATTAACTATGTGACAAGGAAATTGCACTCTCATCATTTGTGATTAGATCACCATAGATATATAAATGAAGAGAGGTCCATATGATTAGTTCCTGGATTGAGATGATAGAGACAGTATCAGTCCACGAAGGATTAATCATTAAATATCCCTAGCCGTAGTATTATCGAGACTGGACATCGATAATGCGGAATAGGCTAGTATTGCACTTGTGTGCGTTGTGAGGGCACAACGGCATAGTCTCTATATATATATAAGTGTTGGATACTTATGCAAGTGCGATAGGAGGTCGTGTTTCACCGATGGTACGGGAAACAGCTTCGCTCTGGATAGACCCCTCGGAATCCCATTGGTATTATGAATATGTGTTATGGGAGGCCGAAATCAAGGTAGGTGTGTATAGTCTTAACCTGAGACTTACATCGCTAATGCTTACGACAATCGATATACTTTAGTTGAGGTCGTCTAGGACTGTAACTAGGTCTGTGTACGCCAATGCCTGGGTATATTGAGATCGTAGTGTATTGGATGTGATGTCAAGACGGAAGTATCACTCCAGTCATAGTGGAGATGATGTCACGCGCAGGATACGGTATTAGTGCTCTTAAGAGATGCGCATCCAATCGTGATATTATGACCAGGTCATGAATATCCGATTATAGAGACTAGTTACCAGACATCCGATATGTGTTTCGGACGGGGCAGACACTTATCCAGCCCCAGCCCTAGCACGTGACTATCCGATACTGGGCCGATATGCACAATACAATTGTATATACTACGCTTGATACAGATCTTAATATTCTTAAATGGATATGTCCGGAGAATTGGGTAGACTTGGTGCTTTGCTAGGAGTCGACCTTGTCTCGTGTAAATAGTAGTAGAACGTAGTACTTGGTACGTACGTGATTCGGATACTCCGACGACCGTATTTACTGCCAGATTATCCGGGGATCTCATGGGTCGCTTCCCGATAATCCACCGATGACGCACAACTCGCACTCTTGAATAATGGGATTATAAAGAAGAGAGAGAAAAAATTAATCTAGGATTAATAACGGAGATATTTTATCCAGGATAAAATATCGTCTCTAGAGAGAGAACGATTAATTTGGAATAATCGGTAAATTAATATATTCGATATATTAAACGAAATTAGATTTCGACGCGGAATTAAAATTAGATTTTAATTCGGGCAAACGAGTTAATTTAGAATTAATTCGTTAGCGACGTAAATAATAATTTCGCTAGGCGCAATTATTTATTTAAATTCGATTTAATTAACGTCGCGACGTAAGCTCGGTATTTCGGAAATATCGAACCCGAACGCGTGAGTGCACGTGGGCCCACTTTCATTTGGAAACGTGTGGGGCCCACATGACACATGTCATTCTAATGCTTTGCATGTAGATTGTGTACATTGCACTCAATGTCATTGCATGGAGTTTGAGTGTTTGACACTCTAAGCCATTGCATGTTTTGTGTCATAATTTTATTATTAATTTAATAAAATTATGGCATAAATATAAATTGATTTTTGGTAAATCATTTTAACTTAACACAAAAATTTCTCTTCTCATTTTCTCTCTTCCTCTCACGCCCAAAACAGAATTTTGGGACTGGTTTTGAACCAGAAAAACGTGACACTAAAGGGAAGCAAGGGTTGGGTTTTCATGGTGTGAAAACCGCAAGTGCTAGCACACTACGAGTCTTGCGAAGGTGGTAGGGAGGTTCACCCATGAGGCGGGACTCATCCGACGGAGTTTGGAGCTTCGTTTTGAGACCCGAAACTGCCAAGACAGTGAGCATGGACTGCTTGCAGTGGCTTACAAAGGCAGTGCGTTTTTGGCATGATTCGTCTTCAAATCGACATAACCGATCAATGTAAGTATTCCGCTATCTTCGTTGGTGTATTCATGCATGTTTTCATGTCTTGATTTGATCTTGGGACCTTAGAATAAATCAACAATGGCATCAAGAGCTAATGTTGCAAGCATGAAATTTGTAGGGTTTAAAATTTGGGTAAATGTGATTTGAGCATGATTTGAATAAATTGCTTGTTTGAGTATGCTTATAACATGTTTAAATTCATTTTGGTTGGACTAATTTGATGAAAAATGATGGATTTGGAATTATTTTCCCCAAATTATGCCTTGGCCGAATGGTTTGTGATATTTTGGATCTTGGAATTTTGTGATTTTTGATTCGTTTGATGAGTTAGAATCATTTAGGTGATGTTAATTTGAATCGAATTGGATTGGATTTCGAATTGGACAAAAACCCCAAATTCCTTACTTGGCCGAATGTGTCATGCCCTAATGTCTTGGTAAATTTTGGTTTTGTGACATTGGATGTGTATGAAATCAAATCGGATGTTGATTTGATGTCGATTGTAGGTTCGATTGGATTCGAAACCGAATCGGACACAAAATCACCTTCCTTGGCCGAGAGCATGGAACATGTATGTAAATGGTTTGATTTTTCATTATGTGTGTTTGACATGTAATAATGAATTAAGTATGATTAATTGGACTAATTTAGTGTTTTGGAAATGTTGATTTAGTTGATTAATCATATAATGCACTTTTGGTAATTAAATTGTGAAAATTGGATTTTTGGATTTAATTAATTGGGGCCTAATTTTGGAAATTAGAATTTAAAGTTGTAATTGGGCCTATTGGGCTTGATTTATCAAGTTTGGTTTAGGCCAATGGATTGGATCCAATTGGGCCCAAAACCTTAACCATAAGCCCAATTGCGGACTAATGAACCTTTAATGTTCAATTGGGGCTAATGGGCCAAGATTGATTTATGGGCTTATGGGGTAAATCCCGGATTGGACTTTGGTTATCGGTTTGACCCGAGTTGACCAAAAGTCCACGCCTTAAGAAATCAATCAAAAGCCCATTGGACTTTAATTGAATTGACGTTGGACGTTAATCGGTCTTTGAGACGCGTTACGATTAGATTTGGAATTTAAATCGTAAAAGGTTTATTAAATAAAAGTGTAATATTTAATTTGGAATTGAATAATGAATTAGTATTAAATACATGTTAAATTAGATTTAATGATGTAGTTTAATTTAATTCATGAATTCGTACTTTGAGTACTTATTCGCAAAAACGAGTTTGACTCGAACAAAATCAAATCGTTGTTTGAACATTGGATGATCACTTAATTATCAGATTAATTAATTTGATTAGATTGATTGATAGCATGCTTATGTGTGTGAATACATGGTTGTGTTGAATGAATAATGTATATCGGATGGATATTAGTCGGGTGGGCAATTTTAGAAATTATTGTAATAAATTCGATTTATTAAATTGGACCTGCGTGTCCAGCCTTATCACCTTCTTTCTCTTTGTATTCTCTTCTCACCTATTCCCCTCTATGTATATGAGGTTTCTTTAGAAAGTGTAGTAGTGTAGAAGTAGGGTTAGAAGTAATACTAGTGCTAGCTTGAATGAGAAAGGGAGAGATTTGATCTAGGATCAATGTGTTAAGTATCCATCCGCATATCATTATTATTTTATTTCATACTCGCTTTATTATGTATTTAGAATGCATGTTTAAGGGGTATGATGATGAGACCTTAACAAAGATAATTAAATTGGTAGCCAATTTGCACGCGAAAAACCCTCGTTAAATATCAAGCGTTTATTTTCCTTCCATTGAGTGATTCTTACTCAAGATCGAGATTGGCAGGGGTTGTTGGCCAAGTCAAGCCCTTGTCCTCGAAGATGGTTTTAATCACGAGGCTTTGTTCATATCGGTGTCGTGTCCAAGTTGTGGTTGTGGCCAAAGTCAAGACACTTCTTGTCCATTGACATTGATTACGAAGCACTTCATGTCAATGGTCCGCGCTTGATTATGGGATCCTAGGTTTGTTTGTGCCAAAGGGGCCTAGTTGATTCAGAGGAAAGGAAGGTGAGTTGATATATGATGATATATAGGCATATATAAGATATATGTTTAGATTGGATGGATGGATGTCACCTACTGGATCTAGGAATTGGATTAGATCCAATTGATCTTAGAGATCTACCTAGTTAATTATCATACAATTGTTGGCCAAAGTAAAGATTGTGTGATATTTAACGGGATCCTAGCCCACTAGGGAAACACGGTTTCCCGAGTACTCGACAGAGGGTTAGAGGTTCGACGAAAAATAGTGGGAGGCAAGTATTGAATTTGCAACATTCGTTCGAATACTCGCTAAACGCGCTCATCTATATTTTAATCGTCGTATTATTCAAAAGTATTAGTTGGACTAATATTTTATGTTGTTTTAAATTATATATATAGTTTGGACTATATACAAACTCATTCAATTATAGTTGATTTTATAATTGGATTATAGTAATCAATATAATTGAATTAAATGATAGTGATTTTATAATGGGATTATAGTAATCAATATTAAAATTATAGTTGATTTTATAATTGGATTATAGTAATCAATATAATTGAATTAAATGATAGTTGATTTATAATGGGATTATAGTAATCAATATTAAAATTATAGTTGATTAAATAATTGGATTATTGTAATCATTATAATAATAGTACCTTATAAAATGATTAAATGTGGACTATTGAAATCAAGAAAGATTGAAAGGTGAATTTAAAATATATAATCCTTGGATTAAATGTTTTAAATGATTTAATTTTCAATGGGAATCAATAATAGGTTAATTTATTTGATAAAATAACTTATTATGACTAAGCCCATAATTAAGCAAATAGTAGAGCATAAAGTCTTTGGAAGATTTATGTGATGATGATGACTTAGTGCTTAATTAATATACTTACAATAAATCTATCTTTAGATTTAAAAGTATTAAAATTGCAATTAATAATTCTGGAGAATTAATTGACCCTTTCTAGTGGAGAAAAGTCAAAGTTTGCAATTGGGCATGTAGCACAAGGTGCACATCATTTCGATATTCTAAAACCCAAGGCTTGGCCAAAGGTTTGTGAAATATTGAAAATGTAATTGACATATCCCAAAGTGACTACCATTTGGATATGGAAGACACGAAGGAATTAAAGATAGGGAGAGGCTCTAACTTTAAAAATATTTGTCAAAGTTGTGTTTACTACTAGTATTAAAATTGGATTTTAAATACTTAGTGTGGTACATAATACATATATGTATTGACGTTCAGAATCCGCTGTGAGCTGGATACTGGCTTCAAGCCGAGATTTCTCTGCGAATTGGAAACGGGACGAAAGTCGCGTTCTTGTTTCGACCGTAGATACCTAAATTTAGGAACTACCATTTGGGTATGTACTTAAAAATGTTATAATGTAACTAGTTAGACTAGAGACATTATCTCTATATCAGTGTTTAATCCGATGCGGATAAAAAATTTTTACTATTCTAAAACACTAAAGTGTTTCATTATATAAAGTGATACTGAGATAAATAATTAGATGTAAATAACATAATTTAATTTTGAAATAAATAAAAATCTCAAACATATAAATGACAAATAAATAGCTCAAATTGATTTGATCAATAGAGACTTATTTGTGGCATTGTTGTCTAGGACACAATTAAACAAGACTCGTATATCCACACTTTTGAAGAATGGATACTAGGACTGATTTGACTATTCAAATAAGGTCTACGAATCTAGTTTATTAGTTAAAATACCTAAAATACTATTTACTTGGTAATAGTAAAAGGGCCACCGATCTGTTAGCCCTATTCATGGTGAAGTAAGTGGGCCCATATCTAGCTAGGCTAAATGTGAATATGAATATTTCGTGACCTTAACGGATGTGCATCACGTTATGGTTATGTGTTTCTTTTGAAGAAACAAATACGAAACTTTGAGTTTCGACACGAAGTAACAAACAGATCGGCTTGTAGTATTATGCCGTTGCGGTAAGACCGTATGGTAAATACTTAAGCAGTAAGTTTCATACGTACATGAAAGAGTACGGTATTCTTTCATATGAGGACTCCTCCCGAGACACGTCAATTGACGGTGTGTCAGAACTAAAAACCAAGTTTTGTTGGACATGATTAGGTTTTCGCGAGTCGCTCTGAGCTACTGTTTCCTTCAACAGGATATGTATTAACAGTGCAAAACTTATTTGGAATAAGGTTCCATGTAAATCTGTTTGACAGATATCATATAGGATATGAACAGGAAAGAAACGAGGTTTCTATTCCTGATAATTTGGGTATGCCAGGCATAAAGTTTGGATGATACCAAACTAAGAACCCAAATTGGATTAGTGCCAATATAGGTTATCCTAAGGGAAACCATAAGTATAGTACTTATAAATCCCACATGAGAACAATGTGATTGTTGCTCACCATGCGGTTTTCCTGAGAGGAATACCGATATGCAGTGGTCAGTGGAGGATAGTGATACTCAATGAAAATCGAGAGTAATAATACTATTCATAGCACGAAGTCCTTAATGGAACATAAACAATTCATCTATGATGAATCTGTACCATTAATCTTCAAATACACAAGAAATCGGGTAGATCGGATAGAGTCAGAAAACAACCTAGGGTATGGGTTTCTGATCTAACCTCATTAAGATGTCAATCTTATGAAGGTATATCCACCGACTACGTTTTGAGTAAGTGATACAAGGTATCGACTCCCTATTATGGCAAAGTGCCATGAGTCCGAAATGGATTCCATGTATAACGACTATTATGGATACTAGTTGTTGTACCACAAAGCATTGTGCCTATTGGTACATTATACGTCTTCAAGGAAGACATACATGGATGGCAACATACCAACGTACAAAGCTAGGCTTTTGACGAAAGGTATCGTTATCAACATTGTGTTAATAACGGTTCAACCTTTTACCAGTTGCCATGGTAAATCCATTTTGAAAATGCTTGTTGATAACTGCGTATTTCATTTATGAAATTTGCCAGTTATAGATCAAAATCGCTTTCCTGAAAAGGAAACCTTTTGGAGGATGTTTACAACATCCTGACGATTTTATATAACCGACAAACCAGGTTTGCGGGTTATTCGATCCATGTTGGATAAATGCAAGCATAAGTTTCTTGGAACTGACGTTTTGAAATAATCATAATGGTTTATGATTTAACTCAAAATGAAAATTTCTTGTGTATATAAGGAGGTTAGTGGGAGAGGGCACTGACAATGAAATTCCCATAAAGCAATTGGTGAAAGCTTGGCTTTCATAGATATTCTTCATAAGAAATTCTCCGTAGAATTCTGGGGAGTTACAACCTTTATTCAAGGAATAAAGATCTACTGGGCTAGATTTAGAGTTGGTAAAACTCTCTGAGAAATTGTACATTTTAAAATGTACTTGTATTGGTGTCTCATACGCTTTGAGCATATGGATTCACAATCGGGTTCAATCCAAGGGATAGTCACTGGATTGAAGATTAAGAACATCTGTTAGTATCTGAGAGAACTAAAGATGTTGTCTTAAACTATGGAGATGGAGAACTTGAAGTGACTGGGATCACTACTGCAAGTTTCCAAACAATTAAAATACTACGGTACTATAAAGTTTGAATAACAGGGACGTGAGCTGGAAATCTTCCTAGCAAGATAACTGTTGCCGAATAAACAACGATTGCGGATTATTGCTGCAGCTAAGGCAGCAATAGAAGTCTTTTTTTTGGGTCGAAAGTGAATCTAATTAGATTAGATAAAGTTCTGTTAGCAGCTGAGCTAGGCGTCAGCACAATCTAAGGAATTAAAGGTCTCATCGACGATCCAGATATATACTTCTATATCATCTGATTCGTTCGGATCATACATCGTGTGGCGATGTGATGATCGTGTAAATCGCGTCAGACGATAATTAAGCAAATCCGCTGACGAAAACCTTTCCTCAGCAATTTGAGCGAATTGTACATAGTTCGGGTTTAGACACTCGAGTGACTGGCTATGTGCCAAGTGGGAGATTGTTGGACAAAATGACCCATAGCGTCACTATTTGCACAGATCATTGTGTTGTTGTAGCAAATTAACTATGTGACAAGGAAATTGCACTCTCATCATTTGTGATTAGATCACCATAGATATATATAAATGAAGAGAGGTCCATATGATTAGTTCCTGGATTGAGATGATATGAGACAGTATCATTCCACGAAGAATTAATCATTAAATATCCCTAGCCGTAGTATTATCGAGACTGGACATCGATAATGCGGAATAGGCTAGTATTGCACTTGTGTGCGTTGTGAGGGCACAACGGCATAGTTCTCATATATATATATATAAGTGTTGGATAGTTTTGCAAGTGCGATAGGAGGTCGTGTTTCACCGATGGTACGGGAAACAGCTTCGCTCTGGATAGACCCCTCGGAATCCCATTGGTATTATGAATATGTGTTTATATGGAGGCCGAAATCAAGGTAGGTGTGTATAGTCTTAACCTGAGACTTACATCGCTAATGCTTACGACAATCGATATACTTTAGTTGAGGTCGTCTAGGACTGTAACTAGTTCTGTGTACGCCAATGCCGGGTATATTGAGAATCGTAGTGTATTGGATGTGATGTCAAGACGGAAGTATCACTCCAGTCATAGTGGAGATGATGTCACGCAGGATACGGTATTAGTGCTCTTAAGAGATGCGCATCCAATCGTGATATTATGACCAGGTCATGAATATCCGATTATAGAGACTAGTTACCAGACATCCGATATGTGTTTCGGACGGGGCAGACACTTATCCATCCAGCCCCAGCCCTAGCACGTGACTATCCGATACTGGGCCAATATGCACAATACAATTGTATACTACGCTTGATACAGATCTTAATATTCTTAAATGGATATGTCCGGAGAATTGGGTAGACTTGGTGCTTTGCTAGGAGTCGACCTTGTCTCGTAAATCGGTAGAACGTAGTACTTGGTACGTACGTGATTCGGATACTCCGACGACCGTATTTACTGCCAGATTATCCGGGGATCTCATGGGTCGCTTCCCGATAATCCACCGATGACGCACAACTCGCACTCTTGAATAATCTGGGATTATAAGAAGAGAGAGAAAAAAATAATCTAGGATTAATAACGGAGATATTTTATCCAGGATAAAATATCGTCTAGAGAGAGATAACGATTAATTTCAACCCTTAAGAGAGATATTTCAACCCTTAAGAGAGATACTCATCTACTTCTCGTAAGAAGGAGTGAATTCCATGTCTATGTAAAACGTTCCCAGCTACATAACAGACTATGCCCCCAAAGTACGTAGTTATTTGTTGGGATTGCTACATCAACCTCACCTTTGTAAATCAAAGGACACAACCCGCCATGCAGGAGTTCGTAGTACACGCAGGATTAAGATCAATCCATATATGACCATCAAGTAGATTGAAATGACTTTCTTTGTTTAACGGATATTATAAGAATGCCATTTCTATCTAGGCCCAGTCCTATATGATCACATCATATAAGGTGCCTCCATTCTCATGTCTCTACAAGGACGATCCGGATTAATATCGTCATCCAAATATAGAATGGACCGCAGCTATAGATAAACCACAAACAAAGTACCCGGTTTGTTTGCTCTCTATGGACTATTTAAGATTACGAACTTCAGTCTTAAATCCTCTTGTGCATGACGTTCATACACCAAGTCTGAAAGTACATAAGTAATCTACGGTATTTATGAAGATATATAATATGCGATATTGAACAAATAATTCGATAAATGAATAATGCATCCTTTTAATTCTAAACACATGAAACCGTTTACATCACATGTAGCTCTAGGGCATACATCCCAACAGTTATTGCGTAGACTCGGTTATATTATTACATAAATCCGTTCATTACAAGCTGCATAAGTAAGGGACCATTCTGAAACCAACAGTTTGAGGTCTTCCCTTGCGAGGGGTGAGTGCGGCCTTAAATCTTTTTCCCAGTTCACATTGGGTGGCGACTCCATGTTACTTCTTCGGTTTAGTTCCCCGTGGGCTATTCCGTACTCCCGACCAGGCCGCGAGCCTAGAACAGCGTCACCGATTTCTGTGTCCTACACTAACCCCCCACTCGCAGTATTTGTTTTGCAGGAATTCTAGGAGGACGAGCTCGGGAGGACGGATACTGATGCAGTCAGTAGGGATGGAGTCCACCAGCACAGAGTCATATTGCATTATAGTCAAAGTAATGTTACAAACGTACAGTGTGGTATAAGATATTTTGAGTGTCTGTCAATATTTGTAAAGAAAAGTATTTTACAATGTTCAATTGTGTTATGGTCTCAGTGTATGTTATTGCATTTGAATGGTTTAGAATACATCCGAGAAGTCAGAGGCTAATGAGGTTAGTACTGCTATCTCATGCCGGTAACATCTCCTAGATCGGGGATGTTACAACGTGTCTTTTATGTATATATTATTCATCTTTCGTAAATGATGATTCCTTTGTCGAAAAAAGATTGATCAGAATATCTAGTCAATCTTCTGCATCATATGATGATGGAGTAATGAATACCATATTATGTGTGATTAAAGATATCAATTTAATCATAATTGTTACGAGTATTTTCATATGGTATAGACCATATGATGGTTCTAGAATCATGTTCTTTGTGATCTTTGAGATATTAAGAAGGAGTTTCTTATTCATGGAGAATTTAGTCAGCAATCATAAGGTCAGATTAGTTTTTTCTAATTATGACATTAGATGGTCTATGTCATATAAAGTCAGAAAAGATGCAGTGGGAGTGTCACTATTGATTCTACTGAATTAGTGGAATCAGTTGCAACTTTTGAAGTATTGACTTATGAAGTTGCATAATGACCTCATAGATTAGAAGTGTTTGTATTAGTGTAGTGCTTGCGGTTGTCTGCAAAGTATTTGGATTTTATCTCTAAATACATGGACAACTCACTAGCTATAGTACAATACTGATATAGCGTCTGAGTCATATTGATGTGGAATTTGGATTCTACAAAATATGAATGATGATGGTTAAGGGAAATGATTGGGTTTGTTGGACAAACTCAATATATGCTATTGCGGGCTTACTTGTTGTTCCTACCTTTTGAGTGCTGGGGAGCTCTTGAGGGCCAAGAGTATTGGATATACATTAAGATATGTATATGATACCATAGATTGGCACTAGAGCAAGTGGGAGAAATTGTCAGGTTTGGTGCTCCGAGTGCCAATCTGGATCTTATTTTTGTCCAATTCATAAATACGAGTGGTTTAATTTTCCATAATATTACTAATTTAACGGTAGCACCATTGTCTTTTATACGCTTATTTGACTAAATTGCGATTAGATATCTGATTACGATTAGATCGAAACTGAATCTGGTTCAGTGATACGTGTATATTAGACAAATGCCCTAGGATTTACGGTATAGTGTTCAGTTACAATATAGTTTGTAATTGACATTGGGAAGTACACTATTAGTTGTATCTCCTAAAATAAAGTTCCTGGTCAAGATTTTCTAACATGGGTGGGTTAGTAAGATCTTCTGAGACTAGTACATGTCGTATATCTTGAATTGGTCCGATGGTTTATCCCAGTGAACCATGAATCTCGGGAGACTCATTTAGACATTTAGGTGTTTATTTGATAAGACATTGAAAGATTCACTGAAGGTTTCCTAATAGATGGCACACAAACGTCAATAGGAACCTTCTCGAGTTGAGCGAGCATAGTGGTCATTCGACTTGAGATACCACTGTGGATATATGAGTTATCCTCCATACTTTGATGGCAGTCAAGTCAACGATCTAGTCATGATCAGACATCCGCCTGTTCGTTGGGTGTGGACTGATGCTCATGATATCCTATGCGTATCAAGATATGATCCGTTAGTCCTGTGTATAGGGCATATGTAACCAGTACATGTTTACGATCTAATAAATCCATGGCTGTGGTATAACATCTGAAACCAGATCCGAGTGTTATTTAGAGATCGTAAATTGAAATTTGACTGTATTATACCGAACAGATTTGACGTTGTTATCTATATCCCAAGTATAATACGGTTAGCCTGTGACGGAGGGATTATACGTATGCAATGACCTCGGCTTGTATAGTTTAGCGAGATTATCTGAGGTCGTCATAATCAATGAGTGGGTGGATTATGGAGACGAAATTGGATTTCGTGATGGATAAACCAAAAAAATTAGAGAGTCCCATAATATGAAGTGTACTCATTGAGCACTTGGGTAACTTGATATGAATAATACAGATCATTCATAATAGTTCACCTGATTAAATGAGTTAATTTGGATCATTTAATCGGTTAAACGATAACACATGCCTTTAGGGGATTTTATCCGATAATAATTATTGTGTATTTATATTTGATACATAATACGATTAGATACACATTAATTATTCATCAAATAAGATTTTCACACATGCCATAAATATATGTATTTGTTATTTATTGTAAATAAAAATTCATATATATATATATATATATATATATATATATATATAATAATTATTATATTAATTGATTATTTGTTATTTAATTGTTAAATATTTGAATAATTAGTTAATTCAACTTTTCCATAAATGTTATGGTACTTGTCCAATTATTGTTTGAACACTTTTCATGATTAAAGTAAACTTTATATGTGTTCAAATTTGATTTGTTACAAAAAAGTTGGCTTTTGTTAATTGAATTTCATTTGATTGAACATAAAAAAGACAAAAATTCCCCCCTTTTTTTTCCTAGTTTCGGTCAACCATTTAAGAAAGAGAATATTTTTTTTCTTTATCATCTTCCTCAACTCACTGCTGAAACAAAGAAAAAATAAAATGGGTTTCACTTGCTTGATTAATTAAGTGAGAAACAAAGAAAAATGCTTAGGAAAATGAAGGATTAAGGTAATTCCTCTATTCCCTAAGTTTAGAAATTTTGTTTCATTTTTCTTGTTGATCTTATGAGATCTAGGGTTTCTTCTTGGTTATAAAAATTGGGTTTTTGATGTTGGAGGATGAATTGGAAGCTATTGGCGCATGTGTGAAGTGTATTGGAGCTAATTAGTGTAATTATATTCCAATTTGTTCAAATTGTTGTGGACAATCGTGTTACCATTCTAGAGTGTGATAGCCACTTTTATTATCCCTAGAATTTTTCTAGAATTTTTCATTTGTGGTGACCTTAGTTGGTGTTAGATTAATTTGATTAATCTTGTTGAAAATTGGATTTAAATCATGTTTATTGATTGTTTTTGGTCTGCATATCATATCTGCCCAAATTGGAAATTATGTGATGTTTTTGATGTTATATGAATGTAATAGATGTGTTTTGGGAGTTGGAACAATTTACGGAAAATGTTTCCGACTTGAAATATGCGAAAACGGCTAAAAACGTCATTACCGAGTGGATTTTGAGCCAACCGGATGACGGCTATCTGAATAGTGAATCTGTCACTGTTCGGGCAGCCCATGAACTACCCCGATACTATTGGAGCTGACCTGGGTAGTTTCTATAAGTGTCGGGTGGTCGGTTCGGTCAAAAATATGTTTTGCATCATTTTAAGGAAAAATGATTTTCATAAACGTTTCGCAAGTTTTCAACTTTATTTATGTTAATATTTGATATTAAATAAATAGGTTTAGGTGAAATATGAATAAATTATTCATATTAGATATTGAATGATTTATTTGGTATTTTGAAAAAGTTTTAAATTACAATTTCGCCCGAACCGCGCTTTCGTCGCGTCCAATCGCCTAAAACCCCAACATGCATTGCAAACTGCAATGTATATCCTGAATGTAGTTCCATCTAAGTCTGTTTCTAAGACTCCCTTAGAGTTGTGGAATGGTCGTAAAGTTAGTTTGCGACATTTTCGCATATTGGGGTGTCCGACACATGTGCTAAATAATAAGACTACTAAGTTGGAACCACGTTCACATGTGTGACTTTTTGTAGGCTATCCTATGGAAACTAGGGGTCGATTCTTTTATAATCTTGAATAAATTATTTGTATCGTAAAATGATACGTTTCTTGAGGAAGATTATATGAGAGAATTCAAATCTCAAAGTAAAATGTTACTTGAGGAGTTACTTGCTGGTACGACCAGTAAACCATTGTCAAATATTGACAAAAACATAACACCTTCTACATCTGAAAGTCAGATGCAAGTTGATCAGGATACCATACCACCTAGACGTAGTGGAAGAGTTGTAAGACAACTTGAATGCTATCTAGGAAATAGTGAGGTGCAAGTTGTTGCATCTTGTGACGGTATAGATTATCCATTGACCTATCATAGTGCAATGGAAGATACTGATAAAAAGGAATGGCTCAAAGCCATGAACCTCAAGATGGAGTCTATGTACTCTAACTCAGTCTGGGAACTTGTAGACCAACCTAATAGAGTAAAACCCATAGGTTCCAAGTGGATCTATAAGAGAAAAAGAGGAATAGATGGGAAAGTACAGACTATCAAGGCTAGGCTAGTTGCAAAGGGTTATACCCCGAAAGAGGGAGTTACTATGAAGAAACTTTCTCGCTAGTAGCCTTGCTTAAATCCATCAGGATTCATCTTTCCATTACCGCATATAATGATTATGAGATTTGGCAAATGGATGTCAAGACTGCATTCTTGAATGACAATCTTGATGAGAGTATCTATATGGTACAAACAGAGGGGTTCATTGCCCAAGGTCAAGAGCAAAAAGTTTACAAGTTGCAAAGGTCCATTTATGGACTTAAGCAAGCATCTAGATCTTGGAACATAAGGTTTGATACTACGATCAAGTCTTATAACTTTGAGCAGAACATCGATGAGCCTTGTGTCTACAAGCGCATTATTGATGGGAATGTGGTTTTCCTTGTGTTATACGTTGATGATATTTTACTCATTGGGAATGATGTAAAGATATTATCGGACATGAAATTTGGCTAGCTAACCAATTCCAAATGAAAGATTTGGGAGAGGCAAGTGATGTACTTGGGATCCAGATCATTGAGGATCGCAAGAAACGACTGTTAGCAATGTCTCAAGCATCCTATATCGACAAGATTCTTGTGTGATTTGTGATGAGTGGTAATTATATCACTATTTCCCACTCATTTGACCAAATATTTTGTATAGTTTCTTTAGTTTTGTGAATGTTTTGGTGTGTTTTTGTGGTATTTTGTAGATAAATAAAGTTTCAAGAATCTCTGGAGGTGATTTGCGGCCAAAACAGTGAAAACGAACAAAAGGGCAAAATCATCATTTGTTGTGTCGTGACAAGCACAGCGTGTCGCGACCGCTAACGTCCGCCGATGATAAAATACGCTGAATGCTAACATGCGCCTACCACGTATCAACATCAGAACAGATCCGCTAACGTGCACCATGCCACGTGTCGTCATCATATGATGCTGAAAATCACAATCGCCACATGTCATCTACATGTCATCTGTAACATCCCCGATCTGGGAGATGTTACCGGCAGGGGATAGCTGTGCTAACCCCATAAGCCTTTGAACTGTAGAAGTGTTATGCATGCAGACTTCAATCCAAACAATATAAAACATTATTATTAATGTACACTTATAATACTTTTCTGACACCACATTCAGAACTACTTGTAATGTCTATTACATCATCAATGCATGTATGCAACTCTAACTAGACTATGTTGTTTGATTTTAAACAGGTGGACTCTAACCCTGTGACTGCATCAGTATCCATCTCCCCCGAGCTTGTCCTCCTGGAAATCCTGCAAAACAAATTAAGACTGGAGGGGAGTTAGATTGCTATGCAATCTAAGTGAGTGGACTAAAAATCGAGAACTAAATAACAGATATTCAATTTTAGAATCACACATTTAGTAACGTCATTTAAAACAACTTTATTTCCTTTGAAAACTGTTTCTGAAAATCTGGTTTCTGAAGACTACTCGTTATAAATCTGGGTTCTGAGTTTTGAAATCTTATTCTGAAAATCTAAAATCTGAAAATATTTCTAAAATATGTATCTCCGTCTGAAAACTGGACGTATGAGGGCGTTACGTCTCGCCGTCCCCTCATACGCCTATCTGGAGGCAGGAGTGCAAATCCATGAACTTTGGGGTGTTACGTATCGCCGTCCCCCAAAGCATGCCACTACTGTCTCATAATCTGGGGGTCTAGGGGCGTGATATCTCGCCGTCCCACTAGCCCATCTGGAGGATCTGAGAGCATCCCCTCAGTCCTCAACATGTGCACATGCTATCTGTATCCGTCAATTCCATCTGTATCTGAAGTTACACACTGGGGTGAGGTTTTACCTCATGCCCCGAAAAACATGAAATATGAGCTATAATCTTACTTTAAATCAGAAAACTGTAAACAATATTTATGAAAATCCTTTTACTTTCTCAAAACATAACTGCATACAAAACAACTGTAAAAAAGTTCTTCTACCGCCGTAAAGCATAAAACATAAGTCTGAATTAATCAAATCGAAATAAAAAATTTAGTTAAAGGAAGAAGTGTCCACTCACGGGCTCGGAACTTGCTGGTGACGCCTTGCGATGGTGGTGGAATCGTATATCCTGAAGATCATCTAGAATTAGCAAAATTCATCAGTATCAAGGTTGTGAATTATCTCACTAGTTAACAAAATATACTCGTCATTCATGATAACTCATCCTCTCCACGTTACTACTATTTTAGGATGGTCTAACAATTTTACTACACTCATTCAAGGATTTCTCAAGCTACTTAGCAAAACTCCAAATTATGCCCTCTTTTCCAGAAAATTTCAGTGTACTAACACTGACTTTAAAAATTCGGTGCGCTTAATCTGGGTTGAAATTGGGGCTGAAATTTTAATAGAATACTCACTTATATACCTATTTTATGTTGGCTTTTACGGATTGTGGTTTCGATTCCTAGAACTCAAGTTATGGACAGAAGTTCAGGGGTTGTCCAACTGAAAATCTGGGCACTGGTACAGCAGTTCGCCTCACTTCAAAAATTCGTTCCGATCTCGTCTTAAGTCCAAAAATTCTAAATTTTGGATATGCTACTACCTTATGTGTCTAGAGTACCCAGAATTTTACAGAACTTGATTTCGACTTCTAGAACGCAAATTATAATATTTGCTTTACACCTTGTTCTGTTACCACAGAATTAGTAATTCACTGCAGTGCGACCAAGTTTGACAATTCGGTACGACTCCATCTTAAGCCTAAAAATTCTGAATTTTGAATATGCTATTGGACTCATGTCTAGTTCACTCAGAAGTTTACGTTTTGGCAATCGGATGTCTAAACCTCAAGTTACAAGCATAAACGCAGAACCTGCTCAGGTTGTCCTGCAAACTGAGCTCGCTGCCTAAATTCATTCTCAATGCCTCCATAACTTCCCTAATACACAATCCATTAAATTATCTCAATTCCACACATTCTAAAAATACCATATTAACATCATCATTCACTCATTTCTTTACCTTTATTTTAACATTTCCAAGTCACAAATCAACCCTTCATACATTATTACTACTTGATTTTATCATACTTTATTCTTTCATTAATCAATAATTAATCCCCAAATTATACATATAATTTTCATGGTATACATAATCCCAAAACTATCAATCTTAAACCCATATATCAAATTGCCAAATCCTCATCCCTAGAATCATATTCTCATTAATTTACACTCAAAACATCATAATATCATCATCAACTCATTCATTTCATCAAGAATCAAAATTTCAAGATTTGGGTCATGGATTTCTTACCTCCATTTTCTTGGTTTTTCTTTGCTTTCCAAATTCTCCATGGATGTCAAGCTTCTCTACTTGTCTATTCTCTCCTTTTCCTTCCTTTCTTCCCTTCTTCTTCTTCTTCTCTTCTTCTTCTTCTTCTTCTTCTTCTCTTTCTTCTTCCCCCTCCTTTCTACGGTTTTCTCATTTTCTTTCTAATTTTATTTGTTTAATTTTTGTGAAAATGGTAAATAGTGACCCTTTATATAGTGGGTCCATTAGATATTTTACAAATGGAAGAAATGTGTAGAAATTTGTAGAAAACTTGAGAAATTACCATTTAGACCCGTGACTACTATTCATCCAGGGTTTGACCTGCGTTTTCGACATGGTTCGGATTCGAATTTGGAAAAATGTTTAACTCAAAAGTTGTAGGTCTCAGTCTAAGCTTTCCGACGATATAAAATTCATAAAATGCCGAGTTCGTATGAAAATGTTATGCCCAAAATACTATATATAGTACAAAATGGCATACGGTACAGTTTCTTCTCGGGATCTCGAAAATTTCCCCATCGTTCCCAAAGCCTGTATATAATTGTATTTGAATTATCACATAATTATTTTACGTTCTTTTGTCCCATAAATAATAGTGTCGTCATAGGTAGTAGTAATTACTACCGGTCGTTACAAATTCTCCCCCCCCTTAAATATGATTCGTCCTCGAATCCTTTTTGGCGGCTACCTCGTGGTTTTATTGATCTTCTAGTTTCTATCCTTTACGGGTTACCTGATCTTTCTTCTTAGGTCCTCATTCTATAATAATTCTGTTGAGTACTTCGTGACCATTGTCCTTCTATTCGTTCCACTTATTCCTTATACTCTTGCTTCTAAGATCTCTTCTTTATAGATTTTCACTTGTGCCTCATGATTCCTTAACATGAGCAAATTCTTATTAGTTGGTTTATTGGTTTCCATCAAGGATTCTAATATCTAAAACCACTACTTAGTATTTCTCCATTCTACTTGTCCATCTTAAACTTAAAGTTATTTCCTGCCTTGATTGTACCTCATTGATTCCTCCTTCTTAATCTTTTCCTTGAATTCCCTTATTCTTTACCTCATTTTATCAACTAGTATAGGCTTTCTTGATCTATTCAGTCTTTCTTACCTTCAGTTTTCTCTTTATATACTTATTACAATCTTGAGTTCTTGTCATTCCTTGATTACTATTTTATCCTTAGCTAACAACTCTTTCCTCGTTTTCTCAAAGTCTTACCTGATTATCCGTGAATTACATTTGATCTTTTCTTTTCTATTTTTCTATCTCACGTCTCCCGACAGCTGCTTGTATTAACTTACTTTGTCGTTCCCGCACTATAATATAAACCTACCAAACCACCCATAACCCGCGGTTAAACCATCCCAAACCCGTAGTGGTTTGGTCTCTTTGAGCTAGGGCTGGGTACTTCACGCAACTCCTCTTTAACTCTTCCTTAGTGTTCTTGTCATCCTTTCTTTATTTTTCTAAGAGCTTACTTGGTCTATGTTTTATCCTTGGACTATATCTTATAGATCTTAATTCTCGATCTTTCTCTACTATTCTTTTGTATCCGTTTGTCTTCTTATACGCGGTCGCAACTAAGTGTCTTTTCTTTATTAATTTCCATATTAAGGTAAACTTGCTCTCTTAGTTTTTATATTATTTTACTCTTTTATCAATACTTACCTAGTATGTACTCTCCTATTTGTTATTACATTTTGACTATCTTGCTTTCCATATTGGTATCAACCATCTTGTTGATTTACTTTTCTTTATTATTCTCTATCTGCACCTATTATAGGTCGTATCTTCTTTCTTTACTTTGAAGGACATCGGTCCTCATATGTCAGGAGTTATCCTTAATATTAACATTTACCTTCTTATCATATACTCAGTTACTATTTTCTCCTTTTGTTACCATCTAGTAATTTTCCATTTTATCTATTACTCAGATTATCTTTTCTTCTCTTAGACCTGCTTTTGGATTATCTCAAGGTTGCGCTTCCGTTTCATTTGTTATCAGTGTCATTCGAGGGTTGGGAGGGTAGGAGCTGATCTCAAACTCTCGGTACCTTGATGATAGTACACTCTTCCTTTGGATACTACTGTAATCCTTTTGCTATCCTTACATTTTCACTCTTATGGGGTCCTCACTATTTTCCCATAAACGATTTCCTATAATCTTTGTTCCTTTAATCTCTCTGATTCCTTGAAGGTCCTTTCCTAATCTTAGTCTCTCGACTCCTTATTCCTTTAGTCCATACACTTTATTCTTTCTAAAATCCTTCTTTTCTTAATACCATGAGGTTCTTTATAAGGTACTCTTTATATCCCTACAAATCCTTTCTCAACATAATGCTACACCATGTTCTTTCCTTAATTATTTTCCTTTACATGTTCTTTACTTTACTAAGTTCTAGGGTCCTACATCTATCATTAATTCGATCACTCCCTTACTATTCCATACAATCCTCATTCTATCAGCATATTTTATTTTCCTACCATACTTCATATTATTAAGACTATTTGTGAGTCATTCTTCTATTTGTTCCTTAAATTTCAATCTTCTCTCGCTATAAAACTTGATTTGATCACTTTGTCCTATCTTCCATACTGACATTCTCATCATTTCCTTAAATACTTGCAATCTTATAGATTTATTCTTACACTTATCCTTATGTTTTCCTACGAATCCTTACTAGCTCATCTTATCTGTGGTTTCTACGATATTTGGCTTTCTTGTGATCCTTTGCTGGTCTAGCAATTCCTTACCCTGACTCCCTTAATCTACGAACTATCTTAAGTGTTTCCTTCTTTATACTCTCAAAACTTTTTTGATTTTTCTCCTAGGTGGATGTTCTTATCAAAGTCCTCTTTATCTCTTAAATAGAACTCCCATGGGTTTCCCTCACGGTCGCTTATACTAATAGAAACTGTTCACATCTCACTAATCCTTTTCTTTATGCCTCGGAAAGTTTCTTTATCCTCGATCTAATACTTTATTATCTTCGTGTTTTATTATATCTATGTTACATTGGGTTTGCTCCTTTATATTCTTGAAACTTCTTGATCCTTCTTAACATAGTCTCTTGAATTCTTCGCATTTTAAGTCTTTATGACATTTTGATTAGATCGCGACACGATTCCTCGAGTTGGAATTTTCTAGATGGAAGGGTCGTCATTGGTTTCACGTGGTACTTGCACACTACTCTTTATCTTAAAGTTCCTTACTTTATTAGTTACTCCGAAATCCTCATTTATTTTATTGTCTCCCACTTCATTTCTTATTCCATTATTTGTAGTAAATCTTCCTATCACTTATGTTCCTTTTCTTAGTATTTTAATATTGTAACCCTTGGTTTTCTATTACACTGTTGAAGTTAGTAGTGGTTCACTCTTTGGTTATTTCCTAAACTTCCACTCTTTGCTTTCATGTATGGGTTGTTCTAGTACTTTTCTTATTTCTAAACATTCCCAGCCTTACAGTTATGTTCTTTTATACCTTCATGATTTTCTACTGACTGGCGACTATTCCTTAGATTTTACCGTGTTGGTCTATCCTGCGGACTTTTACTAATGTTACTAACCTTGGGCTGATTTATCTTATTCTCTATACTGTACTGGATTCTTTTCTCAATATCCTTAAAACTTCCTTAATATCCTTCTAGGTGATCAATATTTTGCGATCTTACATGCACTTCATCAAATTGCTTATGACCGTCTTTGCTTACGCTGATAGGGATTAGGATCAACATCTATATGCCTCAACTAGTTTCGATATCCTTATTCTGATGCTCTGCGTCCTAGTAGAATCGATTCCTCATGTAAATTAGGTATGAGGTAGGCTCTTTCGCAATTACTCTTGTACCTTGTGTCATTGAAGGGTCAGAAGGCTAAATAGTTCAAGGTCTTGTCTTTATCAAATTTACCGGAATAAGATAACTAGTCGTTTCTACTGCTTGCTTGTGAATCGCAACGGAGTTTGGGTATTTAGAATTTTCTAAGTCCTTCATTGGGGTTCTCGAGACTATACTGGATTTCTTACTTCTGTTGTCTCTCTGGCTATTCTTCATTACTCGGGAAGTTCACTATCTATGAGACGATCTCGAAGACTATTGGATTACTTAGAAGGATTTCTTGAGTAGGAATGGGATCTTAATCTTGCTAGGCAACTCTTATACATATTGGGGCTTTCGTTATTCTCTTTTAATGCTATAGGTTCTAGTGCTTTGTTTATTATTCTGATTTTATGTCCTCTATCTTGTCTTACTTTTCTTCTAGCTTTATTTTTCTTTTCTATTTTCCTGGGTGTATATCCTTAGGTTTTTTTTTTTTTCTCTTTTACGCTATCTCTACATATCTCTATTGCTAACTGGTTCAAGCTTCTAGGTATCTTTTCTTCTAGTATACTATTTTCTCTCTGTTGCTCTTTTCTCATCTTTCTTTGGGACTTATCAATCTGGTTTCCTAGCTTATTTGGAACTTCGGAAAATAGTATAAGATTATTACGGAATGATCATTAACTAAAATGAGGAAAGAGGAATTCGAATAGCTGGGGAAATATTTACTAACCTGTCTGAGAAGCTTTGAGGACGTACTCGAGGATCGGATACTGGAGAGGTAGTGACTCATATACGGGTATCCCGGACATACTACGTATACAAGACCCCAACATTCTGCCCACTGCAGTCACTGACTCCCTAGACCATGCTCTGATACCATCTTTGTAACATTCCCGATCTGGGAGATGTTACCGGCAGAGGATAGCTGTGCTAACCCCATAAGCCTTTGAACTGAAGAAGTGTTATGCATGCAGACTTCAATCCAAACAATATAAAACATTATTATTAATGTACACTTATAATACTTTTCTGACACCACATTCAGAACTACTTGTAATGTCTATTACATCATCAATGCATGTATGCAACTCTAACTAGACTATGTTGTTTGATTTTAAACAGGAGGACTCTACCCTGTGACTGCATCAGTATCCATCTCCCTCGAGCTTGTCCTCCTGGAAATCCTGCAAAACAAACTAAGACTGGAGGGGAGTTAGATTGCTATGCAATCTAAGTGAGTGGACTAAAAATCGAGAACTAAATAACAGATATTCAATTTTAGAATCACACATTTAGTAACGTCATTTAAAACAACTTTATTTCCTTTGAAAACTGTTTCTGAAAATCTGGTTTCTGAAGACTACTCGTTATAAATCTGGGTTCTGAGTTTTGAAATCTTATTCTGAAAATCTAAAATCTGAAAATATTTCTAAAATTTGTATCTCCGTTTGAAAACTGGACGTATGAGGGCGTTACGTCTCGCCGTCCCCTCATACGCCTATCTGGAGGCAGAAGTGCAAATCCATGAACTTTGGGGTGTTACGTATCGCCGTCCCCCAAAGCATGCCACTACTGTCTCATAATCTGGGGGTCTAGGGGCGTGATATCTCGCCGTCCCACTAGCCCATATGGAGGATCTGAGAGCGTCCCCTCAGTCCTCAACATGTGCACATGCTATCTGTATCCGTCAATTACATCTGTATCTGAAGTTACACACTGGGGTGAGGTTTTACCTCATGCCCCGAAAAACATGAAATCTGAGCTATAATCTTACTTTAAATCAGAAAACTGTAAACAATATTTATGAAAATCCTTTTACTTTCTCAAAACATAACTGCATACAAAACAACTGTAAAAACGTTCTTCTACCGCCGTAAAGCATAAAACATAAGTCTGAATTAATCAAATCGAAATAAAAAATTTAGTTAAAGGAAGAAGTGTCCACCCACAGGCTCGGAACTTGCTGGTGACGCCTTGCGATGGTGGTGGAATCGTATATCCTGAAGATCATCTAGAATTAGCAAAATTCATCAGTATCAAGGTTGTGAATTATCTCACTAGTTAACAAAATATACTCGTCATTCATGATAACTCATCCTCTCCACGTTACTACTATTTTAGGATGGTCTAACAATTTTACTACACTCATTCAAGGATTTCTCAAGCTACTTAGCAAAACTCCAAATTATGCCCTCTTTTCCAGAAAATTTCAGTGTACTAACATGATTTTAAAAATTCGGTGCGCTTAATCTGGGTTGAAATTGGGGCTGAAATTTTAATAGAATACTCGTTTATATACCTATTTTATGTTGGCTTTTACGGATTGTGGTTTCGATTCCTAGAACTCAAGTTATGGACAGAAGTTCAGGGGTTGTCCAACTGAAAATCTGGGCACTGGTACAGCAGTTCGCCTCACTTCAAAAATTCGTTCCGATCTCGTCTTAAGTCTAAAAATTCTAAATTTTGGATATGCTACTACCTTATGTGTCTAGAGTACCCAGAATTTTACAGAACTTGATTTCGACTTCTAGAACGCAAATTATAATATTTTATTTACACCTTGTTCTGTTACCACAGAATTAGTAATTCACTGCAGTGCGACCAAGTTTGACAATTCGGTACGACTCCATCTTAAGCCTTTATTTTAACTTTTCCAAGTCACAAATCAACCCTTCATACATTATTACTACTTGATTTTATCATACTTTATTCTTTCATTAATCAATAATTAATCCCCAAATTATACATATAATTTTCATGGTATACATAATCCCAAAACTATCAATCTTAAACCATATATCAAATTTCCAAATCCTCATCCCTAGAATCATATTCTCATTAATTTACACTCAAAACATCATAATATCATCATCAACTCATTCATTTCATCAAGAATCAAAATTTCAAGATTTGGGTCATGGATTTCTTACCTCCATTTTCTTGGTTTTTCTTTGCTTTCCAAATCCTCCATGGATGTCAAGCTTCTCTACTTGTCTATTCTCTCCTTTTCCTTCCTTTCTTCCCTTCTTCTTCTTCTTCTCTTCTTCTTCTTCTTCTTCTTCTTCTTCTTCTTCTTCTTCTCTTCTTCCCTCCTTTTCCTTTCTACGGTTTTTCTCATTTTCTTTCTAATTTTATTTGTTTAATTTTTGTGAAAATGGTAAATAGTGACCCTTTATATAGTGGGTCCATTAGATATTTTACAAATGGAAGAAATTGTTGTGAAATCACGATCACTCTTGGGAGTGTTTGAGGAAAAACCGAATTCGTATTATTACTACAAGAATAATACACAAGTTTTACAAACAAGAAAACTCACAGAAACCTCTCTCGCTCTCTGTACAAATCACACACTCATTGGGATACTAAGGAATGATCTGGGGGCTCTCTTTTATAATGCCAAAACCGCGTGAACAGTGTCACGCGGTTTGGCCACCTTTTTCCAACTTCATCAGCTGCTCTCTTGCTGGCAAAGGTGACAAGTTTTCATATCAAACTTTCGGCGTTGGCTGCATGCATGACTTTGTTCATGCTACAAGCTGGACTTCACAAATCTCCCCCTCGGTGAAGATTTCCCAAAATCTGAGCCGACCATCAATCATCCAAATCTGGATCCTCCAAAGGATCGTCCCCTGGCTGCATCTGAATGACTGCCTACGTACCCTGAGACGGGATCAAGCCAATCGTAGTTCTATGTATCTGAAAAACAAACATCATCTGAAAGCTATCCCAGTTGTGTCTCTGCACAACTCTAGCTTGTCTCGGGTGACCGCCTTCGTTAACATGTCGGCTGGATTCTCATCTGTATGGATCTTCACTAGTCTCAGCAGTTGTTGATCCATCACCTCGCGTATCCAGTGATAGCGAATATCAATGTGTTTCGTCCGGGCATGATACATTGAGTTCTTGCTCAAATCCAGAGCACTCTGACTGTCACAATGTATCTTGTATTCTGTCTGCCTGATCCCTAACTCTTGGAGAAACCGCTTTAGCCACAACATTTCTTTTCCTGCCTCAGCTATGGCAATGTACTCAGCCTCTGTTGTGGATAATGCAATACACCTCTGCAATCTTGACTGCCATGACACAGCTCCCCCTGCAAAAGTGTAAATGAATCCTGATGTAGATTTCCTACCATCAAGATCTCCCGCCATATCTAAATCTGTATAGCCTTCCAAGATCGTATCAGCTCCCCTATAACACAAACGAAACTTCGTTGTACCCTTCAGGTACCTGAGAATCCATTTGACTGCTTCCCAGTGTTGTTTTCCAGGATTAGAGAGAAAACAGCTCACTACACCAACTGCGTGTGCAATATCTGGCCTGGTACAAACCATTGCATACATAAGGCTTCCAACAGTTGAAGAATACGGTATTGCTGACATTTCCTCTATCTCTTTCTTGGATGAGGGGCACGAACTCTTGCTCAGTTTGAAATGGTGCGCTAGCGGAACGCTGACTGGTTTGGCTTTCTGTATATCGAACCTCCTGATTACCCGTTCAATATAGCTCTCCTGTGAAAGCCACGGCTTCTTGTTCTGTCTGTCACGAACAATCTCCATTCCAAAAATCTGTTGGGTTGGTCCTAAGTCTTTCATGTCGAAAGCTTTGGAGAGTTCCTTCTTCAACTGGTTGATCTTCGCTGCTTCTTGTCCAACAATCAACATGTCATCTACATACAGTAGAAGAGCAATGAAATTTCCATCTGGAAACCTCTGAATGTATACACACTGATCTGCTGCAGTTCTTTTGTAGCCTTGACCCACCATGAATGAGTCGAACTTCTTGTACCACTGCCTCGGTGCTTGTTTGAGCCCGTACAAGCTCTTTTTCAGCTTGCAAACAAGGTTTTCTTTACCTGAAACCTTGAATCCTTCTGGCTGCTCCATGTAGATTTCTTCATTCAGATCACCATGAAGAAATGCTGTTTTGACATCCATCTGTTCAAGCTCCAAGTTCAGTCTGGCTACCAATCCTAGGATGACTCGGATTGAAGCCATTTTTACCACTAGTGAAAAAATCTCATCAAAGTCAATCCCTTTTTTCTGTAGGAATCCTTTGACCACTAGCCGAGCTTTGTGTTTCACCACTTTCCCGCTGCCATCTTTCTTGAGCTTGAATACCCATTTGTTCCTCAATGCCTTCATTCCATGTGGGAGCTTCACTATCTCATAAGTGTTGTTCTTCTGCAGAGATTCCATCTCATCCTGCATTGCGTGCAGCCATTTGTATTTGTCCTTATGAGATACTGCTTCGTTGAAGGTTTCTGGCTCCCCCTCGTCAGTAAGCAGAATGTATTCTGATCCTGAGTATCTAGCTGATGGAATCCGGCTTCTCTCGGATCTTCGTACTGGAGGTTCTGGCTGTCTGATATCATCCGGATCTGTGGATGAACTCGAAGCCTCTGATGGAGCAGGCTGCAGCTCCCCCTGCTCAACACCTTCATCATCCTTTGGTTCTGCTTCTGGTATGTCTAGCACCCCATCATCATCTGTGGCTGTTGGTACTGGGGTTGCGTCTGGGTTTGCATTGGCATTATCGGCACTGTTTTTAGAAGGCATCTTGGGCTTTTCAATGTCTTCTATTGTCTGGTCTTCGAGAAACGCTACATCTCTGCTTCTGATGACCTTCCTTTCCTTCGGGTCCCATAACCTGTATCCAAATTCTTCGTCTCCATAGCCTATGAAGATGCATGGAGTAGTCCTTGCATCGAGCTTCTGTCTGAGCTCCTTGGATACATGTGCAAATGCTAAACATCCAAATATTCTGAGATGAGAATATGAAGGATTCTTACCAGACCACACTTTCTCCGGAATCTCGAAGTTCAACGGTACGGATGGTGATCTGTTGATCAGGTAGCAGGCGGCACGAACAGCTTCTCCCCAGAATGGCTTTGGCAGCTTAGCCATACTGATCATGCTTCTGCCTTTCTCCATAATGGTGCGGTTCATTCTTTCAGCGACACCATTGTGTTGTGGGGTGCGTGGAACAGTCCTCTCGTGTCGAATGCCGTGACTTCCGCAGTAGGCATCGAACTCCCTAGAAGTGTATTCGCCTCCATTGTCTGTACGAAGGCACTTCAGTTTCTTCCCTGTTTCACGCTCGACCATGGCATGGAACATTTTGAAATAGTCCAGGACCTGATCCTTTAATTTCAGAAAATACACCCATACTTTCCGAGAAGCATCATCAATAAAAGTCAGAAAATATTTGTTACCGCCTAGTGAGTTTACCTCCAAGGGACCACATACATCAGAGTACACCAGACTGAGTAACTCTGATTTCTTTGTAGATGAGAAATTAAAAGAGACTATGTGTTGCTTACCGAATAGACAGTGGTTGCAAGGATCCAAATTAGCATTTTTGGAGACGGTGATTAGATCCTTCTTTGTCAAGGTAGACAACCCACTTTCACTCATGTGACCGAGTCTCTGGTGCCACAGATTCTGAGAAGCCTCTCGTTCAGCTACATTGAGGCTTTCTGCACAAATCTTCACATGAGTCTTGTACAGGGTTCCACAGATGTGTCTTCGGGCGATGACCATGGCACCTTTTATCATCCTCCAAGTGCCGTTGCTGAAGTGGTTAGCATAGCCCTGTTTGTCAAGGGCTACTCCCGAGAGTAAGTTGAGCCGAAGTTCTGGAACATGTCTGACCTCTTTCAGGGTTACTGTATACCCTGCATTTGTCCGCAACTGTACTTCACCAATTCCCGCTATCTGAGAAGAACTGGTATTCCCCATCTTCACTGCTCCAAAGTCTCCTGCTTTGTATGTTGTGAAGAAATCCCTGTGAGGAGTGACATGGTAGGATGCTGCAGTATCTACCACCCACTCGACATCCTGAGTTGCGGTGTGAAGGCATGCTTTTTCCTGGCCGGAGCATATAGCTACATCCACTGTAGTAACTACTAGTGTCTCCGCATCATTCTTCTTCGGCTGGTTATTGCCTTGTCCCTGCTCCCGTTGTAGTTTCCGGCAATTCTTCTTCAAGTGGCCTTCAATGCCACAGTGGAAGCACTTGTATGTCTTTTTCCCGTCCTTGGACTTGCCCCTGCTTTTGCTTCTGCCTCTTCTCCCACCTTGATGTTTCTCCTGTTGTCTTCCTCGCTGCTCCGAGACAAGAGCTTCTGTTTGATCTGAGCCCACGTCTTTTCTTCTGGCTTCTTCATTTGACAAGGCATCCTTTACCATAGGCATGGTAAGTTTGCCTCCTGGAGTTGAGTTGCTGAGAGTAACCACCAGAGTCTCCCAGCTATCAGGAAGAGAACTGAGTAGCAAGAGGGCTTGAACTTCGTCTGCCAGTTGCATGTCTACTGCAGACAACTGATTCACCAGGCTCTGGAACTCGTTGGTGTGTTCTGCAACGGAAGTTCCACTCTGTAGCTTCAAATTCACCAATCGCCTCATTATTAAGGCCTTATTCCGAGCTGTTTTGGCCTGGAACATGTCTTCCAATTTCCTCCACATTTCATAAGCATTTGTGTCCTGTGCTACGTGGTGAAAGACACTATGACCAATCCACTGCCTAATCTGACCCAAAGTTCTGTTGTTGAGTTTATTCCAGTCATACTCCTTAGCAGACTCTGGTTTCACTCCCTTCAACTCGATGACATCAAACAGATCTTTACAATGTAAAAAATCTATCATCCTAGGTCTCCAGATGGAGTAATTAGTGGCAGCCAGTTTAATCATTGCACCAGAATGAGAATCCTCCATCTCCATTTTAAGTTTTAAAGTTTAAAATGGGAATACACTAAAATCGGGTCTGAATTTCACAAATCGGAGGTCACCGTTGCGTCCGGAACGGTCGAAAATGGTGGAATAGACACTTCTTTGGTCTAAATCCGACACATGGGCTGATTTGTAAATTCCTAAAAGTTCTGGGGCAAAACTGTAAATTTCAAAACTTCAGGGGGCTAAATGAAATTTACCAGGATGCTGACGTGGCAGGTGGGACCCGCTTTGCTGACGTGGTGGCTGACGTGGCAGCTGACGCGGCAAGATGACGTGGCGTGCTGACGTGGCAAGCTGACGTGGCAGTGCGGGACCCGTAAGCTGACATGGCGACACGTGTCGCTGACGTGGATGCTGACTCGGATCGTCTTCAACCTCTGGCGCGCGTGAGGCGCGTGCTGCGAGTGGGCGAGCGTGGGAAGCTCTCTGGTTGGCGCGTGGAGCGCGTGCGGCCGTTCTGGACGTCGGTTCGGTCGCCGGAAAATACCACCGTGCTCATCTCGATGTGAACTAGCTAATGGTACCCTCAAATTGGATTTTTAACAACTTTGCCGGAACTCGAATTTTCCGAACCAAGCTCCGTTCTTCGGTTTTTCGATCCCAATGAAGAACCAAAGCTCTGATACCACTTGTTGTGAAATCACGATCACTCTTGGGAGTGTTTGAGGAAAAACCGAATTCGTATTATTACTACAAGAATAATACACAAGTTTTACAAACAAGAAAACTCAAAAAAACCTCTCTCACTCTCTGTACAAATCACACACTCATTGGGATACAAAGGAATGATCTGAGGGCTCTCTTTTATAATGCCAAAACCGCGTGAACAGTGTCACGCGGTTTGGCCACCTTTTTCCAACTTCATCAGCTGCTCTCTTGCTGGCAAAGGTGACAAGTTTTCATATCAAACTTTCGGTGTTGGCTGCATGCATGACTTTGTTCATGCTGCAAGCTGGACTTCACAGAAATGTGTAGAAATTTGTAGAAAACTTGAGAAATTACCATTTAGACCCGTGACTACTATTCATCCAGGGTTTGACCTGCGTTTTCGACATGGTTCTGATTCGAATTTGGAAAAATGTTTAACTCGAAAGTTGTAGGTCTCAGTCTAAGCTTTCCGACGATATAAAATTCATAAAATGCCGAGTTCGTATGAAAATGTTATGCCCAAAATACTATATATAGTACAAAAGGGCATACGGTACAGTTTCTTCTCGGGATCTCGAAAATTTCCCCATCGTTCCCAAAGCCTGTATATAATTGTATTTGAATTATCACATAATTTATTTTACGTTCTTTTGTCCCATAAATAATAGTGTCGTCATAGGTAGTAGTAATTACTACCGGTCGTTACATCATCCATATGTCAGACACATGGCGCCCACATCAGTCACATGCCGAGTTAGCTTGCCACGTGTCAGCCATGTCATCATCAGCTAATCACAGTGTGCCACGTGACAACATCACACGGTGCCAGCAATCCACATCGCCACATGTCCGCCATATCGATGCCATATCAGCACAGTTATTGAGTTAATCATCCAAAATGCCACATCACCAGATAAGAATCTGAAGCAGCCAATCAGCACCTGCCATGTAGCGCGTCGCGACGTGTATAGCCTATTGACGCCTATAAATTTCAGTTTCAGATGTACCTTCATCTCTGTAAATCTTTGAGTATATTAAGGAGTTTGTATCTAGTTTATTTAAATTTCAGTTCTGTAATTTATTTTATTTACTTTTTGTAATAGTAATTTATTTTCTTTACTTTTCAGTTTTTACTATTCAGCAATGAAGAGGTAACTTCCCCCTGCTTGGGTGAAAGGTAATGCTTTTATTACAGCTATTAAGATTAACCTCCATTAGTTATAATATAATAACTATTTAAAATCTGACTTAACGAGGGTACTGCTATATTGGTCGGTTGGTAATTAATCATAAACTGGTTTTAGCCTGACTAAGCTTGGATACCGCCCGGTTGGTCGGTTGGTAATTAATAATTAATTTGACTTAATCAAGTTACCACCTATATGGCTGGTTGGTACTATCACATAAGTTAATATATTATATTAAGGGAGATATCTAAAATATTTGTAATAAAAGTGGATCCTCCAGCCCTAGCATTTTCTTTTATTGTATTTTTCTTTATTTAGTTTCCAGTATTTAATTTTTCACCATTTTACTTAATGTCTTTTAAAATTAAGTTTTCACTAGCCATAAATATGTGTCGTAGCTAAACCCATTATCTGAGGTTGTGATAAATTCCAATATCATCGGGATATAAGGGGTTATTTTATAGTTTGAGTAATATAAAGGTTTACTTATTAAGTCAAGCTTAATGTGTCTTGTTAACTGGCCACTAATAAGATTGATCTGGTAAACTTAAAATAAACATGACAAAGGAATTTTAGGTTTCAGCCTTAGACTTAATAGCCCACGATCTTCCTTGATGATAGATAACCCTTTAATAGATTTCTTTACAGGATAAACATATACCTGTCGGGCGGGGGTAGCCACAATTGGAACTTAATCTTAATGAATCTAGGTAATTTGGTTAACATAGACATACGATTTAATTGGATTACACTGGGTATTTGCATCTGACCATCGACAGAGGCTTTTGCATAATTTTGTGTTTTAAGTTAGTAAACCAATATATTACAAAAACATAAAATAACCACTTCAACTTTAAAAAGATATTGGAAGGAATCACAACCCTGGATAGTTTAAAAAATTTGAATTTTCTTAAAAATACTTGTTTTAAGTTTAAATTCACCATTCAATAAAACAATCAATCCATTAGATACTAGTAAAAATTTGGCTTCATAAATTAATAGCTTAGGTATTAAGTCCTCGTGGGATAGATACTTTTTATACTACTTGAACGATACGTGCGCTTGTGTTATACGCGTGTGATTATGCACCGATCAATTTGGTATGTAGAATTCCAAGAAAGGTAATTTACCTTTCAGGTATAAGTTCATTTGTCTAAGGAACAACCTCATAAGACACCTCAAGGAGTTGAGGAGATGAGAAATATACCATATGCTTCAGCAGTTGGAAGTCTTATGTATGCTATATTATGCACGAGACCAGACATCTGTTTTACAGTAGGAGTAGTCAGTAGGTTTCAATATAACCCATGATTAGATCATTGGGTAGTAGTGAAACATATTCTCAAGTATCTTCGAAGAACGAGAAATTATATGCTTGTATATACAAGTATGATATGATTTTGAGAGGATATACTGACTCTGATTTTCAGATGGATGTCGATTCTAGGAAATCAACATCTGGATCAGTGCTCACCCTATGTGGTGGGGTTATAGTATGGAGGAGCATTAAGCAATCTTGTATTGCTGACTCCACCATGGAGGCTGAATATGTAGTAGCTTGTAAAGTAGCCAAGGAAGCATTTTGGCTCCGTAAGTTCTTGGCAGATCTGGAAGTTGTTCCAGATATGGATAATGTTAGACATTATGACCCATAGCGTCACTGTTTGTAAATGATATTGTATTACTCTACAAAATTAACTATGTGATAATGAAATTGCCTTTTGCCGTTTTGTAATTTATTTACTTTGATATATAAATGGCAAAAGTCCATATGATTAGTTCCGTATTGAGATGATATGAGACAGTATCAATATAAAAGGTTTAATCATTAAATATCCCTAGTCGGAGTATTATCGAGATCGGACATCGATAATGCGGAATAGACTAGTATTGCACTTGTGCACGTTGTGAGGGCACAACGGCATAGTTCTCATATATTTAAGTATAGGATACTTATGCAAGTGCGATAGGAGGTTGTGTTTTACCGATGGTACGGAAAACAGCTTCGCTCTGGATAGACCCCGCGGAATCCCATTGGTAGTATGTCTGCGTGTCTATGGGACCGCATCAGGGTAGGTGTATATGGTTTTAACCTGAGACTTGTATCGCTAGTACTTGCGACAATCAGTAAACTTTGGTTTTGGTGGTTCGGGGCTTTAACCGGTTCTGTGTACACCTCTTCTGGGTTTATCGAGAATCGTAGTGTATTGGGTGTGATGTCAAGATGGAAGTATCACTTCAGACATATGGAGATGATGATCGCGGAGGATACAGAACTAGTACTTTATAAAAGGTTGCAACCGTCGGGACAATATGACCAGGTCAGGATTGTCCGATTTAAAGAGACTAGTTGTTTGATATCCGATATATGTTTCGTACGGGGCAGACACATTTCCAGCCCCAGGCCTAACATGTGATCGTCCGATACTGGATCGATGTACGCAATACTACGGTATACTACGCTTGATAAAGATCTAATATTCCAATAAGATATTTCTGGAGAATTGGGTAGGCATGGCGCTTTGCTAGAAGCCAACCTTGTCTTGTAAATCGGTAAAAACGTAGTACGAGGTATGTACGTGTTCAGATTATCCGACGACCGTATTTACTGCCAACTGTTAGACATTATGACCCATAGTGTCACTGTTTTGTAAATGATATTGTATTATTGTACAAAATTAACTATGTGATAATGAAATTGCCTTTTGCCGTTTTGTAATTTATTTACTTTGATATATAAATGGCGAAAGTCCATATGATTAATTCCGTATTGAGATGATATGAGACAGTATCAATACATAAAGGTTTAATCATTAAATATCCCTAGTCGGAGTATTATCGAGATCGACATCGATAATGCGGAATAGACTAGTATTGTACTTGTGCATGTTGTGAGGGCACAACGGCATAGTTCTCATATATTTAAGTATAGGATACTTATGCAAGTGCGATAGGAGGTTTTGTTTTACCGATGGTACGGAAAACAGCTTCGCTCTGGATAGACCCCGCGGAATCCCATTGGTAGTATGTCTGCGTGTCTATGGGAGGCCGCATCAGGGTAGGTGTATATGGTCTTAACCTGAGACTTGCATCGCTAGTACTTGCGACAATAGGTAAACTTTGGTTTTGGTGGTTGGGAGACCTTAACTGGTTCTGTGTTCACCTCTTCTGGGTTTATCAGGAATCGTAGTGCACTGGGTGTGATGTCAAGATGGAAGTGTCACTTCAGACATATGGAGTTGATGATCACGCAGGATACAGAACTAGTGCTCTATAAAAGGTTGCAACCGTCGGGACAATATGACTAGGTCAGTATTGCCCGATTTAAAGAGACTAGTTGCTTGATGTCCGATATATGTTTCGTATGGGGCAGACACATTTCCAGCCCCAGGCCTAACATGTGATCGTCCGATACTAGATCGATGTACGCAATACTACGATATACTACGCTTGATATAGATCTAATATTCCAATAAGAATATTTCTGGAGAATTGGGTAGGCATGGCGCTTTGCTAGAAGCCAACCTTGTCTTGTAAATCGGTAAAAACGTAGTACGAGGTATGTACGTGTTTGGATTATCCAACGACCGTATTTACTGCCAACATATCCGGAGATCTCTTGGGTCGCTTCCTGAAGATTCACCTATGATGTTTGATTCGAACTTTATTAATCTTGGATTAATAACGGAGAAACTTTATCTTGGATAAAATGCCTTATTAGGAGAGAGAGAGAGATCGATTAATCTGGAATTAATCGATAAAATAATATATTCGATATATTATTAAACGAAATTAGATTTTGACGCGGAATTAAAAGCGGATTTTAATTCGGGCAAACGAATTAATTTAGAATTAATTCATTAGCGAACTGAATATTAATTTCGCAAGGCATAATTATTTAATTCACGTCGCGACGGAAATTCGTTAATTTGGAATTAACGAAACCGATCCCGAAAGTGCTTGCGGACACATTCGTATTTTGAATCGAGTGATATCCGCAAATCACATCGCGATATCTCATTACTTAATACGAATAGATAGTGAATGTATCTAGTCACCTTTGAGGGATGATGCATTGTCTCTAATCTCAAAGTATGGTAATGATAACAAATGATGGATTCATTTTGGAGGGAAAGCCATGCACGGTTTTGGAAGGATTTTTTGCATTAAAAAATTCTTTTGGTATTAGATATCACTTCACTTTTCATTTTCCTTGGTCATTCACGTTTTTGGCATGCAAAGGAAACAAAATCAAAAGTGAAACACTCTCCTCTCTTCCTCTCTTGCTCACGCCGTGAGCTGCACCAACAAGGCAGAAAATTGTTTTCTCATTCTCCATTTTTGCTAGCACAAGCAAGGAATCAAAGGAGGTGATAGGGAAACCACCTTGGAGCTTGGAATACACAAAGCTTGGAGCTTTCAACTCTTTTCTCCTCTTGGCCGAAACTTCAAGGATCTTGGAGCATCAACCTTTGTTCATCTTTTCATCACAAAAGCTTTGTAAAATGATTCCGCCATGCTTCAAGTTTATTATATATATTCATTTTATTGTATTTCATAAGCTTAATCTTTCCTTGGGACTAATTATAGTAACCAACACCAACATATCCGGAGATCTCTTGGGTCGATTCCTGAAGATTCACCTATGATATTTGATTCGAACTTTATTAATCTTGG
>SKCR01045353.1:0-56150 GCA_019454045.1 Zanthoxylum bungeanum
CAGTTTCCTCAAGTTCTCAATCTCCATAAACTAAGAAAACATCCTTAGTTCGTCTAAGATACTTAAGGATGTTCTTAACCGCCATCTAGTGACCATCACCTGGATCGGTCTGATAGCGACTACATATGCTTAAAGCATACGACACATCAGGTCGTGTACATATCATGGTATACATGATCGATCCGACTGCCGAGGCGAACGGTATCCGACTCATGCTGTTTCTCTCATCTTGAGTTTTAGGACACATGTTCTTAGATAGAGTGATGCCATGTGACAATGGTAACAGTCCCCTCTTGGACTGATCCATGTTTAATCTTTTCAACACTTTGTCAATGTACGTGCTCTGGGAGAGTCCAAGCAGCTTTTTAGATCTATCTCGGTAGATCTTTATTCCTAGAATATAGGCTGCTTCTCCCAAATCTTTCATGGAAAATTTTAATGAAAGCCAAGCTTTCACCGATGTTAACATGGGAATGTCATTGCCCATAAGGAATACATCATCAACATAAAGGACAATAAAAGTCAGTGCTCTCCCACTAACCTTCTTATATACACAAGGAACATCTTCGTTTTGAATGAAATCATATTCTTTTATGATCTCATCAAAACGTTGGTTCCATGACCGCGATGCTTGCTTCAGTCCATAAATGGACCAATTTATCTTACAAACCTTGTTTGCAAGTCTAGGCATGATAAAACCGTCAGGCTGTTGCATATAAACATCCTCCAAAAGGTTTTCGTTAAGGAAAGCGGTTTTAACGTCCATCTGCCATATTTAGTAATCGAAATATGCAGCAATAGCAAGCATTATCCGAATGGATTTAATCATGGCAACGGGTGAGAAAGTTTCATCATAATCGACACGATGTCGTTGACGATACCCCTTCGCTACAAGCCTAGCTTTGTACGTTTGTACGTTTCCATCCATGTCGGTCTTCTTCTTGAAGACCCATTTGCATCCAATAGGCTTTACGCCTTCTGGTGCATCAACCAGTGTCCAAACCTGATTGGTGTACATGGAATCCATTTCGGACTTCATGGCCTCTTGCCATAAAGCGGAATCGATATCATATATCGCTTCCTCATACGTAGCCGGTTCGTTATCCTCAATGAGATTAATATCTACATGAGGTGAGATTAGAAACCCATACCTCTCAGGTTATTTCCTGACTCTCTCTGACCTACGCAATCCTTGTGTAATAGAAGATTGTGGTACAGTCTCATCTCGGATGGACTGTTCTTGTTCCGTTGAGGATTCTATGCCAGAAACAGTATCACTCCGATTTTCATCGAGTTCTACCTTCCTCCCACTAACCACTGCATTTAGGAATTCATTCTCAAGGAAAACCGCATGTACAGCAACAAATACTTTGTTCTCTCGTGGGTGATAGAAGTAATATCCTTTGGTTTCCCTAGGATATCCTACGAATAAGCATTTATCCGATTTGGGCTCAAGTTTGGTACCTTCCAAACGTTTGACGTATGCCCAGCATCCCCAAATCTTCAGGAATGAGAAAACCGGTTTATTTCCTGTCCATATCTCATACGGAGTCTGTTGTACAGACTTTGACGGAACCTTATTCAAAATAAGAATTGCACTGTTTAATGCATATCCCCAGAAGGAAATAGGTAGCTCTGTGCGACTCATCATAGACCTTACCATGTCCAACAAAGTTTGGTTTCTCCGTTTGGACACACCGTTTAATTGCGGTGTTCCAGGAGGAGTCCACTGTGAAAGAATACCATATTCTTTCAAGTAATCTAGAAACTCATTGCTCAAGTATTCGCCACCACGGTCCGACCGTAATGTCTTTATACTCTTGCCGGTCTGTTTTTTAACTTCGTGTCGAAACTCTTTGAATTTCTCAAAAGTTTCTGACTTGTGTCTCATAAGATACACATAACCATAACGCGATGCATCATCCGTAAAGTTTACGAAGTATTCATATCCACCTCTAGCTTGGCTAGACATGGGCCCACATACGTCACTATGAACCAGGGCTAACAGTTCGGTGGCGCGTTCACCCTTACCGCTAAAAGGTGATTTAGGCATTTTGCCTAATAAGCAAGATTCGCAGACGTCATATGAATTTGGATCAAATCCGTCCAAGTACCCACTCTTCGAAAGTTTGGATATGCGAGTCTTGTTTATGTGTCCCAGACGACAATGCCATATATAAGTTTCAACTTTGTTACTCGTTTTGAGCCTTTTGTTTGTTACATTATATGTTTGAGATTGATTTATATTCAAAATATAAAGACCAGTATTTGCAACAACAGTGCAAATTTTTACATCAATTTTATACACAAAACACCCAGTGTTCCTGAATATAAAAGTATACCCACATTGGGTTAACATAGATACATAAATAATATTCCTAGTCAAACTAGGTACATAATAACAGTCTGTAAGTTCTAATCAATGAGTGTGATAAGTGTATACACTTAATCAACTCAAAAATGATATGTCATTGTTTGTCTCTACGTAGACGTGTTAGTGTTCCTAGAACATGCCAAGGATCTAATAAGCAAGAAAAGGTGTTCATAAATTCATTATAAGTTGCGGAATTACTTACATTGAATGGATTTGAGCTTTTAACATTTTTGAGAAGAAGATCTCCAAGATGTTTCCTTTGTTGATTCCAAGCTCTGAGTTGTGAATGAAGATCTCCAAGATCCAACCTTTGTGTTGATTCCAAGCTTTGAGTGGTTTCCCTATCACCTTTGTTGATTCCTTGAATTGCTAGCAAACTTGATTTTGCCACAAAATGAAAGAGAGAAGATGGAGAAGCTCACGCCCATGGCTATGTGTGCTAGGGTTTGTGTTTTTGAGATGTGTTACCAAAAGAGAGAGAGAGATGCCTTTTGGTAAAAACCAATTTACCCTTTTCACCTAAACAAGGTGATTGGGTAAATGGTTTCACCAAAACCATTCCAAGGTGGTTGGAAAGTAGATGATTTGGCATAAATGCCAACTACCCTCCCAACTACCACATGTGAAGTGGGACCCATATTTGAATTCGAAATTCAAATGTCTCTACGAACATTTACTGCGGCTCGGATCCGTTTAATCCGATTAAATGAACTTTCGTCGCTAAATAATTAAATCTAATTTAATTAAATAACGATGCCTCGCAAATATATTACGAACGTCGTTTACGAATTAATTCTAAATTAATTCGTTTGTTCCTATTAAAGTCCGACTTTAATTTCGTAATGAAATCCAATTCATATTAATATATCTGATATATTAATTTTAGCCCATACGAATAAATTAAAAAGAAAAATCAAATTTAACTATTAAATTTATTTTACCGATTAATTCCAAATTAATCGCGTTCTCTCTCTTCCGAACACATTTAATCCCAGATTAAATAAAGCTTCAATTAATCCCAGATTAATTTTCTCTCTCTTAATTAATCCCAGATTAATTCTAATCGAGTCAACTGTCATCGGTGAATCTTTGGGAAGCGACCCAAGAGACCTTTGGATAAGTTGGCAGTAAATCTGGTTATCGGACTATCTGATAAAGTGAGTACCTCGTACCACGTGCTTACCGATTTACAAGACATGGTTGGCTTCTAGCAAAGCACCGTGCCTACCCAATTCTCCAGAAATATTCTTACTGGAATATACAATCTATGTCAGGCGTAGTATAAGTAGTATTGCGTATAGCGATCCAGTATCAGATGTCACGTGCAAGGCCTGGGGCTGGAATAGTGTCTGCCTCGTACGAAGCACATATCGGATATCAAGCAACTAGTCTCTTTGAATCGGATAATCAAGACCTTGTCATATTATCCCGAAGGTTGCAACACAATAGAGAACTAGTTCTGAATCCCTGCGTGATCATCATCTCCATATGTCTGAAGTGATACTTCCGTCTTGACATCACATCCAATACACTACGATTCTCAATAAACCCAATAGAGGCGCACACAGAACCTGTTAAAGCCCTGGATGACCAAAACGAAAGTTTACCGATTGTTGCAAGTACTAGGGATGCAAGTCTTAGGTTAAGACCAAATACACGTACCCTGAAGCGGACTCCCATAGACACATATACATACTACCAATGGGATTCCGCGGGGTCTATCCAGAGCGAAGCGATTTTCCGTACCATCGGTAAAACACAACCTCCTATCACACTTGCATAAGTATCCAATACTTAAACATATGCGAACTATGTCGTTATGCCCTCACAACGCGCACAAGTGCAATACTAGTCTATTCCACATTATCGATGTCCAGTCTCGATAATACTACGACTAGGGATATTTAATGATTAAACCTTTATAGATTGATACTGTCTCATATCATCTCAATCCAGAACTAATCATAAGGACTTTTACCATTTATATATCAAAGTAAATAAATTACAAAACGGTAAAAAAACAATTTCATTACAATCATAGTTAATTTTGTACAAAAACACAATGTCTTTTACAAACAGTGACACTATGGGTCATAATTGTCTAACAAGACGATATGCTGATAATTGGTAGTAATCATGAGATGATTCATTCTACCAAGAAAGTATTGACCATCAAATTTGATATGAAAGATTTATGAGTAGCTGATGTGATCTTAGGAATTAAGAATTCTAGAACATCAGAGGGGTACATATTATCTCAGGCTCACTATGTTGAGAAGAGAGAAATATAATAAATGAGATCTAAATGTGGCCAGAACTCCTGTGGACCTAACTATTCACTTATTAAAGAATAGTTATTAGAGTATTCGAGAATTATCGAATGTCTGATGTATCTCATAAATTACATACGATCAGATATCGCTCAAGCTATAAACAGGCTTAGTAGATATACGAGTAATCCAGGACATAACCACTAGGAAGCCATAGTAAGAGTTTTGAGATATCTGATAGAAACTTCAAAATATGGTTTGTATTATACGAGATATCCTGCTGTTCTAGAGGGATACAACTATACTAACTGGATATCTGATACAGTGGATTACAAATCCATGAGTGGATTTATTTTCACACTTGATGGTGCAGCCGTGTCATGGAAATCCTCGAGGCTAACATGTTTTTCGAGATATACTATAGAATCTGAGTTCACAACATTAGAAAAAACATCAGAAGAAGTGAAATGGCTTCGAAATTTCTTAGATGATATTCCAAATTGGCCAAAGCCAGTGCCAGCTATAAGCATAATTGTGATAGTCAATTGGCTATTGGGAGAGCCCAAAATACAATGTCTAATGGTAAGTCTCGACACATACGTCGAAGACATAATACCATAAGGCAACTGCTCTCAAGCGGCATAATTTCAATAGAGTATGTCAAGTCGAAGGAAAACCTAGTGGATCCACTTACTAAAGGTTTACCTAGAAAGCAAGTTGAGAAGTAATCGAAGAATTATCACTGTGGAAACCCAACCTAGCTGACTGGAGATCCCAAGATCTAGATTCAAAGTGACAACTGAAACTCTGTACAATTCAAAACTATATTGTAGAGTTTTATACTCTTTCATATTTCTGTAATAACACAAAGTGTTATATGTCAAGGTTAGGATAAGCTAAGGTTTTTAATGATCACTATATTAGGAGAAGAGTCCTAATAGAGGTAAAGACAGATTACCTCTTTATAGAAGATCACCCATTTCAAGTAAGAAGTGAGGCCGCTTCCATGTGAATTTTGAAAGCTGAATTCTCTAAAATACTTGATGAATTTAGGATAGATGTTCATGGCCAAACTGAACAACCGTAGAACGAAAATGGTCGAAGTGAAACTGTGTGTTGGCAATTATCTTGGTTTACACTAACAACGGAACAGTTAAAGACTATGAGTCATTGGTTCACCAAGTAAATTATATTGTCATTCACTAGGAAAGATTCAAGGCGAAAGATAAATATTCCGATGCATTTTTGTTTCACGGAAACTCTCTTAAGTGCTGCATTAATATAAGAGAATTATGAGGGATTGTTGTAAATTCTCTAATATATAGGATTAGTGTAGGAAATACATGTCCCTTAAGTAATGCCTTATGGGAAAGACACAAAGATGAAGTGACATATCTGTTGGAATTGTCTAAGCATCCCAAGATCATTATCAAGCAATGAAAATACAAGTGAATACAATCAACGAAGTTGCAGAATACTTACATCGAGCGGTTGAGACGATGCGGTGAAGACAAAAATCGTTCTGCCCTCCTCCATGAAGCTAGGCAGTGACAGTTCCTTGCTCCTCCATTTCCGGCTTTGGCATGATCCATGAAGCTCCAAGCTTTGTTTGGTCATTCCTAGCTCATAAGTGGGTTTCCCTATCACCTTAGGATGGCTCCTATGTGTGCTAGCACCAAGGAATTTTGCTACAAAATTCCTTATCTTCACCTTGTGTCTCACGGTGAAACCAGAAACAGAAGACAGTGGACTGCCCCATGGGCGTGAGATGAAGAGAAGAAAAAGAAGAGAGTGTGTTGGTTTTTGGCTCCAAACCGTGAAACCATAGAGAGAGAATGTAAGTTGTGTATTTGATAATTGATTTCTAAAATCAATTCACCATATACCAAACATATAAAATAATAATATATGTCAATCAAGCTTTCAAAAAGCTTTCCAACCACTTCCAAATTGTCACATCACTCAAAGTGACAAGTGATTTGACACTTGATGTGAATAATAATTTGACGCTTGATGTGACTTGCGTGCCGCACTCGAATTCAAAATGCGAATGCGCTCGCAAACAATCCCAGGCTCGGGTTCGCTAATTCCAAATTAACGAATTTTCCACTACGACATAATTAAATGATTATGCCTAGCGAAATCACTATTCACGTCGCTAACGAATTAATTTTTGAATTAACTCATTCGCCCGAATTAAAATCTAATTTTAATTCCACGTCGAAATCCAATTTCGTATAATTTATCGAATATATTATTTTGTCGATTAATTCCAAATTAATCGTTATCTCTCTTTAAATGATATTTTATCCCAGATAAAAATCTCCGCAATTAATCTCAGAATTAATTTTCTCTCTCATCATTAATTAATCCCAAATTAATAAAGTCCGAGTCATACGTCATCGGTGAATCTTCGGGAAGCGACCCATGAGATCCCCGGATATGTTGGCAGTAAATTCGGTCGTCGGACTATCCGAACATGTAAGTACCAAGTACTACGTTTTACCGATTTACAAGACAAGGTTGGCTTCTAGCAAAGCGCCATGCCTACCCAATTCTCCAGAAATATCCTTACAGGAATATAACGATCTATATCAGGCGTAGTATACGTAGTATTGCGTATGTCGATCCAGTATTGGATGTCACGTGCTAGGCCTGGGGCTGGAATTGTGTCTGCCCCGTACGAAGCACATGTCTGATGTCTGGTAACTAGTCTCTATAATCAGATAAACATGACATTGTCATTTTATCCCGATGACTGCAGTACAAAAGAGTACTAGTACCGTATCCTACGTGACCATCATCTCCATATAACTGGAGTGATACTTCCGTCTTGACATCACACCCAACACACTACGATTCTCAATATACCCAGCAGAGGCGTACACAGAACCTGTTAAAGCCCTGGACGACCAAAACCAAAGTATATTGATTGTCGCAAGTATTAGCGGTGCAAGTCTCAGGTTAAGACCAAATACACTTACCCTGATTTCGGACTTCCATAGACACATAGTCATACTACCAATGGAATTCCGAGGGGGTCTATCCAGAGCGAAGCTGTTTCCCGTACCATCGGTAAAACACAACCTCTTATTACACTTGCATGAGTATCCTATACTCAAATATATAAGAACTATGCCGTTGTGCCCTCACAACGCGCACAAGTGTAATACTAGTCTTTTACGCATTATCGATGTCCAATCTCAATAATACTCTGACTAGGGATATTTAATGATTTATCCTTCGTGGATTGATACTGTCTCATATCTTCTCAATCCAGGAACAAATCACAGGGACCATCCTATCATTATACATCTTGGTGATCTAATCACAAATGATAAGAGAGCAATCTCCTTTGTCACATAGTTAATTTGTACAACAACACCATGATTTGTATAAATAGTGACGCTAGGTGTCATAATTGTCCAACAATCTCCCACTTGGCCTATAGCCAGTCACTCGAGTGTCTGACACCCGAACTATGTACGGTTGGCTCAAACTGCTGAGAAAAGGCTTCGTCAGCGGATTTGCATGATTATCATCTGATGCGATTTATATTCGATCATCACATCGCCACGATGTATGATCCGAACGAATCAGATGAATATCGAAGTATATATCTGGATCATTGATGAGACCGTTAATTCTTTAGCTTACGCGCTGAAGCCTATCTTAGTAGCTAATAGAACTATATCTAATCTAATTAGATTTAGTATTGACCCAGAAGGCTTCTATTGCTGCCTCAGCTGCAGAAATAACCCGCATTTGTTGTTTATTCGGTAACAGTATCTTGCTTGGAAGATTTCCAGTTCACTGTTCCGTTGTTCAAACTGTATAGTACCGTTTGCGACTTACAATCGTTTTATCAGTTTAGGAAACTTGCAACCGTGATCCCAGTCACTTCAAGTTCTCCATCTCCATAGTATAAAACAACATCCTTAGTTCTCTAAGAAACTAATGGATGTTCTTAACTTCAATCTAGTGACTATCACTTGGATTGGCCTGATTGTGAATCCATATGCTCAAAGCGTATGAGACATCAGGTCACGTACATTTTTCAATGTACGAGTTCTTGGAGAGTTCTCTCGAAAGCCAAGCTTTCACCGATTATTTTATGGGAATATCAATTCCATGAAATGACATATATTATCATTATTGTATAGGACAGCCACTGTCAGTGCGCTCCCACTAACCTCCTTATATACACAAGAATCATTTTCGTTTTGAATTAAATCATAAACTATTATGATTACACCAAAACGATAATTCCAAGAATCTAATGCTTGCTTCAATCGAAACATGGATCGAATAACCTGCAAACCTTGTTTGCTTGTTTTGGTACGACAAAACCGTCAGGATGTTGTAAACATCCTCCAAAAGGTTTCCTTTTAAGGAAATCAATTTTCCCGTTTAGCTGTCATATTTCATAAATGAAACATGCAGCGTCAGCAAGCATTACCCAAATGGATTTACCGTGGCAACAGGTAAAAGGTTTCATTGTAATCAACACAATGTTGATAACGATACCTTTCCGCCAAAAGCCTAGCTTTATACTTTGGTATGTTGCATTCCATGTATGTCTTCTTTGAAGACTTATATAGTACCAGTAGGCACAATGCCTTTCGGTACACAACGAGTATCCAAACATAGTTGGTTTACATGGAATCCATTTCGGACTCATGACACTTTGTCATAATAGGGAGTTGATACCTTGTATCACTTCCTCATACGTAGTCAGTTCGTATTCCTCAATAAGATTGACATCTTTATGAGGTGAGATCAGAAACCCATACCCCAGGTTGTTTTCTGACTCTCTCCGACTTACGCGGTTCTTGTGTATTCGAAGATTATTGGAATAGTTTCATCCTTGATGAACTATTTGTGTTCCATTAAGGAATCTGTGCCTAGAACAGTATTACTCTGATTTTCATCGAGTTTTACTTTCCTCCCACTTACCACTGCATATAGGTATTCCTCTTAGGAAAACCGCATGGTGAGCAACAATTAAATTGTTCTCTTGTGAGTTGTATAAGTACTATACTTAGGTTTCCCTAGGATAACCCAAAAATAGGCACTTATCCATTTGGGTTTTAGTTTGGTATCATCCAAACATATGCCTAGCATTCCCAAAATTTCAGGAATTAGAAAACTTGGTTTCTTTCCTGTTCATATCTAATATGATATCTGTCTAACAGATTTTTATGGAACCTTATTCAAAATAAGTATTGCACTGTTTAATGCGTATCCCTTGAAGGAAATGGTAGCTCAGATTGACTCACGATTAACCTTATTATGTCCAACAAAATTCGATTTCTCTGTTCGGACACACCGTCAAATTGACGTGTTCCGTGAGGAGTCCTCCTATGAAAGAATACTATACTCTTTCGCTAGTCTATAAACTTATTGCTTAAGTATTTTCCACCACGGTCTAACCATGACGGTTTAATACTTTAGCCGATCTGTTTGTCTACTTCGTGTCGAAACTTTCTGAAAGTTTCCGATTCGTGTTTCAAAAGAGACACATATAACCATAACGTGATGCCAGATCCGTAAAGGTCACGAAATATTCATATCCACCTCTAGCCTAGCTAGATATGGGCCCACTTACGTCACTATGAACGAGGGCTAACAGATCGGTGGCACTTACACTTTTACCAAGTAAAGGTGTTTTAGGCACTTTGCCTAATAAACTAGATTAGTAGACTTTATTTGAATAGAATTAAATCATTCCTAGTACCCACTCTTCAAAAGTGTGGATATACGAGTCTTGCTTGAAGTGTCCCAGGCAACTATGCCATAAATAAGTCTCTTCTGATTATATCAGTTTGAGCTATTTGTTTGTCATGTCATACGATTGAGATTCATTTATATTCAAAATATAAATACTGTTATTCACATCCAATATGTTTATCTCAATATCATCTTTATAAAATAAAACACTTTAGTGTTCTAGAATATAAAGGTATACTCGCAACGAGTTATACACTGATATAGAGATAATGTTTCTAGTCAAACTAGGAACATCATAACAATTTCCTAATTTAAGTACACACCTGAAGGGCGGTTCCTAAACTTAGGTTTCTGCAGTTAAAACAGCGACTCTTGTCCCGTTTCCGACTCGCAGAGCGATCTCATCTGAAGTCAGTATCCTGCTTATCAGCAGATGCTGCAAATCAGTACATATATATGTACCTTATTTAGTATCTAAAATCCAATTTTAATACTAGTAGTTAACATATTATGACAAACATATTTGAAGTTAGAGCCTTGCCCTGCCTTCTCTTCCTTCATGTTTGCCTTGTCCATACGGCAATCACTTTTCAGTGATCCCGTTTGCCACAATTTAGGCAGACATCTTAGGATATGTCCTTTTGTCTTCCAAGAAGACTATGATGATTTTTCATTTGCCCTTTTATTCACATCTAGAAGTCTTTGGCCAAGCCTTGACCTTCTGGGATGTTGAAATAAGATGCGCCTTCCGCTTCTTGCCACTATTGCAAATTTTGGCTTTGTCTTCTTGAACATAGCCATTTACTCTCCAAGAGTTATCTATTGTAATTTTTACTTCTAAAGTCTAAATATGGATTTATAAAGATCCCTTAACTTCAATGTCATACTATAAGGATCTAATCATTAGTTCTAACAAAGAAATTAAGGAGTCTTTGAGGCAAGCATAACGGATTAAGCACTAAAGTTATCATCACATGAATCTTCCAAAGATCATGCTCTACTATTTGCATAACTCCGGACTTAGGTCCGAGATGTTACACTTATCAAATAAAGTAACTTCTCGGTTCTCAGAACTATTCTGAGGTTTTATTCCCAATCTGAAAATTAAAGTTGTTTAAATATATTTTCTCCCAGGATTATGTTTTAAACACTAATCTTTCATTTATCTTGATTGCTATAGTCCAACTATCCAATCAACGATTTTAGGTACTATTTAATATAATGATTACTATAGTCCAACTATTTAATCGACTATAATTTAAATGGTTAAAATCAAATATTGATTACTGTAATTTAATTATATAATCAACTATAAATGATAAAATAAATTCAAATATATTGATTACTATAATCCAATTATATAATCAACTATAAATGAATAGTTTGAATACAATCCAACTGTTTAATTAAAACAACAATTGAATATTAGTCCAACTAATATATTAATTTATTTGATGAAAAATTGAAATGAGCGCATATGGCAAGTATCTAAACGAAATTGCAAATTTAATACTTGCCTCCCACTATTTTTCGGCGAGCCTCTAACCCTCTGTTGAGTACTCGGGAAACCTTATTTCCTAGTGGGCTAGGATCCCGTTAAATAACACACAATCTTGACTTTGGCCAACAAATTGTATGATAATTAACTAGGTAGATCTCTAAGATCAATTGGATCTCATCCAATTCCTATATCTAGTAGGTGGACATCCAAGTCCGAAACATATATCTTATATATGCCAATATATCCAATATATTGCCTAACCTTTTTTCCTCTGAATCAAGTAAGCATTGGCTTTGGCACAACAAGCTTAATGATCCCAGTTAAGCGTGACTCATTGACCTTGGAAAGCTTCGTAATCAATGTCGATGGACAAGAAGTGATCTTGACTTTGGCCAACAAATCACAACTTGGACAAGACACCGATATGGAACAAAGCCTTCATGATTCAAACACATCCACGACGGACAAAGGTCTTGACTTTGGCCAACAAACCAATGCCAGTCTTGGATCTTGAGTAAGAATCACTCAATGGAAGGAAAGCGCTTAATATTTTGTGAGGGTTTTTCGCGTGTGAAAATTGGCAACCAATTTATTATCTTTGTTAAGGTCTCATCATCATACACCCTTAGACATGCATTCTAAACACATAATAAGGCATGTAAATAAATATAATAATGATATGCGGATGGATACTTTACACATTGTTCCTAGAATAAATCTTTCACTTTCCTTTCTCTCGCTAGCACAAGTGTTACTTCTACACGATTACATAACACTTCTAAAAAAACCTAATTTACATTGAGGGGAATAGGTGAGAAGAGAAATACACAGAGTCAAGAGATAAGGCTGGACACGCAGGTCCAATTTAATAAATTCTAAATTTATTACAACAATTTCCAAAATTGCCCTCACACATCTAATATCCATCCGATATACATTATTCATACATCGCATCCATGTATTCACACAAGCATGTTATCAATCAATCTAATCCAATTAATTAATCTGAATATTAATGACCATCCAATGTTTAAACAACGATATGATTTTACACGAGTCCGACTCGTTTTGCGAATAAGTACTCAAAGTACGAATTCTCGAATTATATTAAACTACAACATTAAATCCAATTTAATTTGTATTTAATACTAATTCATTTTTTTTAATTCCAAATTAAAATATTACACTTTATTAACGAACCTTTACGACGTAGATTCTAAATCTAATCGTTACGGGTCTCAAAGCCCGATTAACATCCAATGTCATTTAATTTAAAGTCCAAAGGGCTTTTAATTAATTTCTTAAGGCATGGACTTTTAGTCAATATGGGTCAAACCCAAATACCAAAGCCCATTTAAGGAATCACCCTTTTTATGCCAAGAAACCAATTTAGGCCCATTAGGCCAAATTAAAATATTAAAGGTCCATTTAGCCATAATTGGACTTTATGGATATGGGTATTCCTGTTAGGAAAACCGCATGGTGAGCAACAATTAAATTGTTCTCTTGTGAGTTGTATAAGTACTATACTTTGGTTTCCCTATGATAACCTACAATTGGCACTTATCCAATTTGGGTTCTAGTTTGGTATCATCCAAACATATGTTCAGCATTCCCAAATTTTCAGGAATGAGAAACCTTGTTTCTTTCTTGTTCATATCTAATATGAAATCTGTTAAACAGATTTTTATGGAACCTTATTCAAAATAAGTTCTACACTGTTTATGCGTATCCGTTGAAGGAAATGGTAGCTCAGAGCGACTCATGATTAACCTTATCATCTCCAACAAAATTCGGTTACTCTGTTCGGACACACCGTCAATTTGACTTGTTCCGGGAGGAGTCCTTATTGAAAACATAGTTGGTTTACATGGAATCCATTTCGGACTCATGACACTTTGTCATAATATGGAGTTGATACCTTGTATCACTTCCGCATACGTAGTCAGTTGGTATTCCTCAATAAAATTGACATCTTAATGAGGTGAGATCAGAAACCCATACCCCAGGTTGTTTTCTGACTCTCTCTGATATACGCGGTTCTTGTGTATTCGAAGATTACTGGTATAGTTTCATCCTTGATGAACTATTTGTGTTTCATTAGGAATCAGTGCCTGCAATAGTATTACTCTGATTTCATCGAGTTTTACTTTCCTCCCACTTACCACTGGATATAGGTATTCATATTAGGAAAACCGCATGGTGAGCAACAATTAAATTGTTCTCTTGTGAGTTGTATAAGTACTATACTTTGGTTTCCCTATGATAACCTACAATTGGCACTTATCCAATTTGGGTTCTAGTTTGGTATCATCCAAACATATGTTCAGCATTCCCAAATTTTCAGGAATGAGAAACCTTGTTTCTTTGTTGTTCATATCTAATATGAAATCTGTCAAACAGATTTTTATGGAACCTTATTCAAAATAAGTTCTACACTGTTTATGCGTATCCGTTGAAGGAAATGGTAGCTCAGAGCGACTTATGATTAACCTTATCATGTCCAACAAAATTCGGTTACTCTGTTCGGACACACCGTCAATTTGACTTGTTCGGGAGGATTCCTCATTGAAAGAATATTTTACTCTTTCAAGTATATTAGAAAATTATTGCCTAAGTATTTTCCATTACGGTCTTACCGTGACAGTTTAATACTTCAGCTGATCTGTTTGTCTATTTCATGTCGAAAACTTAAAAGTTTCCGATTTGTGTTTCAAAAAAACACATAACCATAACGCGATGCCACATCCGTAAAGGTCAAGAAATATTCATATCCACATCTAGCCTAGCTAGACATGGGCCCACTTGGTTCACTATGAACTAGGGCTAACAGATCGGTGGCATTTACACTTTTACTAAGTAAAAGATGTTTTGGCACTTTGCCCAATTAACTAGATTCATAGACTTTATTTGAATAGAATCAAATCAGTCCGAGTACCCACTCTTCAAAAGTGTGGATATACGATTCTTGTTTTAGTTGTGTCCTAGACAACAATGCCACAATTGAGTTTCTTCTGATCAAATCAGTTTAAGCTATTTGTTTTGTCATGTTTATGTTTGAGATTTATTTATATTCAAAATATAAATTATGTTATTCACATCTAATGTTTTCATCTCAATATCATCTTTATAAAATAAAATAATTTAGTGTTCTAGAATATAAAGGTTCACCCGCAGCGGGTTAAACACTAATATAAAGATAATGTTTCTAGTCAAACTAGTTACATTATAACAGTTTTCAAATTTAGGTACAAACCCGAGGGTAGTTCCTAAAGTAGGTATCTACGGTTGAAACAGCGATTTTCGTCCCGTTTCCAATTCGCAGATAAATCTCTATAGAAGTCAGTATCATGCTCAAAGCATATTCTGAACACCAGTATATATTTATGTACCATACTAAGTATTTAAAATCCAATTTTAATACCAGTAATGAACATATTATGAAAAACATATTTGAAGTCAGAGCCTTGCTCGTCTTCAATTCCTTCATGTCTGTTTTGTTCAAACGGAAGTCACGCTTCCGCGATCCCGTTTGCCACATTTTAGGCAGACATTTCGGGTTATGTCCTTTATCTTCCTAGAAGATTATAATGATTTTGCCTTTGCCCTTTTCAATATTCCAGAAGCATTTGGCCAAGCATCGAGTTTCTAGAATATCGAAGTAAAGTGCGCCTTGCGCTACTTGCCTATTGCAAATTTTGACTTCTAAAATTTAAAGATAGATTTATAAAGATCCTTCAATTTCAATATCATACTTATAAGGATCTAATCCATATTTCTGATTAAGAAATTAAGGAGTCTTTTTGGCAAGCTTAATGGATTAAGCACTAAAGTTATCATCACATAAATCTTCCAAAGATTATGCTCTACTATTTGCTTAACTCCGGGCTTAGGCCTAATATGATATTTTATCAAATAAAGTAACTTATTAGTTTCCAGGACCATCCTGAAAATTTATTCCCAATTGAAAATTAAACCATTTAAAAACATTTTCCCTAGGATTATGTTTTAAATGTCAATCTTTCAATTTTATCTTGATTCTAATAGTCCAACTATTTAATCAACGATTAAGGTACTATTTATTATAATGATTATTATAGTCCAACTATGTAATCAACTATAATTTAATTGTTTGAATACAGTCTAACTGTTAATTAAAACAACGTTTAAATATTAGTCCAACTAACATTTAATTTATTTGACGAATGTTATTTGATTTGAGCGCGTATGGCAAGTAATTAAACGAATATTGCAAATTTAATTCTTGCCTCCCACTATTTTTCAGTGAGCCTCTAACCCTCTGTCGAGTACTCGGGAAACCGTGTTTCCTAGTGGGCTAGGATCCCGTTAAATATCACACAATCTTGACTTTGGCCAACAAATTGTATGATAATTAACTAGGTAGATCTCTAAGATCAATTGGATCCCATCCAATTCCTAGATCCAGTAGGGGGACATCCAAGTCCGAAACATATATCTTATATATGCCAATATATCCAATATATTACCTAACCTTTTTCCTCTGAATCAACTAAGCCTTGACTTTGGCACAACAAACTTAGTGATCCCAGTTAAGCGTGACCCATTGACCATGGAAAGCTTCGTAATCAATGTCGATGGACAAGAAGTGGTCTTGACTTTGGCCAACAAACCACAACTTGGACAAGACACCAATACGGAACAAAGCTCTCGTGATTCAAACATATCCTCGATGGACAAAGGCCTTGACTTTGGCCAACAAACCAATGCCAGTCTTAGATCTTGAGTAAGAATCACTCAATGGAAGGAAAAACGCTTAATATTTTGTGAGGGTTTTTCGCGTACAAATTGGCAACCAATTTATTATCTTTGTTAGGGTTTCATCATCATACACCCTTAAAAATGCATTCTAAACACATAATAAGGCGAGTATAAATACAATAATAATGATATGCGGATGGATACTTAACACATTGATCCTAGATCAAATCTCTCACTTTCCCCTCTCCCGCTAGCACAAGTATTACTTCTACCCGTTACACTACACTTCTAAAGAAACCTCATTTACATTGAGGGGAATAGGTGAGAAGAGAAATACAAATAGTATGGAGGTAATAGGCTGGACTCGCATGTCCAATTAATAAATTCTAAATTTATTACAACAATTTCTAAAATTGCCCCACCCATCTAATATCCATCAGATATACATTATTCATGCATCGCAACCATGTATTCACACAAGCATGTTATCAATCAATCTAATCATATTAATTAATCTGATAATTAATAACCATCCAATGTTCAAACAACGATTTGATTTTGTACAAGTCAAACTCGTTTTGCGAATAAGTACTCAAAGTACGAATTCTTGAATTAAATTAAACTACAACATTAAATCCAATTTAATATGTATTTAATACTAATCCACGATTAATTCCAAATAAATATTACACTTTATTAATAAAACTTTTACGACTTAAATTCCAAATTTAATCGTTATGGGTCTCAAAGCCCCGATTAACGTCCAACGTAATTTAATTAAAGTCTAATGGGATTTTAATTAATTTCTTAAGGCGTGGACTTTTGGTCAACTCGGGTCAAACCCAATAACCAAAACCCAATCAAGGAGTTGTAGGGGTTTTTAGGGGGTGAATCCGGTAACGCAGCGGAAGCGGTGAAAATCCGATTTTCAGATTTCAAAACTTTTTCTCGGATTAATTAAATAAACATATTATTTAATATTCCAATAATCAAATTATGAAATAAAATTCAATAAATCATATTTAAGTGAATTTACCAAATTACCATTACTTTGGTATTTTGTCCATTTTAGTCCGAAATTGATCCAATCAATTTTGAATGATTCTAAATCATTTCTAAGATGAACTTAGCATGTTCAAAACATCAAAACACCAAAACAACCAAAATCCCCAAATTATCATCACTTGGCCGAGAGCCTCATTTAGGCTCCATTTTGTGCATTTTGCACTTTCATGCTTCAAGACACATCCAAATGAAATCTAATCAACATGAAACTTTATATGCATCATATACACATACAAATACACAACATATATGAAAAGCCCCAAATTTGGAATTAGTCATGAACCCTAATTTTTCAATTTCCACAAATTGGATAAATTAGACCAAATACATTAAATCAATTACTTCAATCATCATTCTTCCATCCAATCCAAGTCTCAACACAATGAAACAACTCAAGATCAAATCTAGGTCATTTAAGAGTGGGTCAATAACTCTAGATTAGCAACATGGTTTCCAAAACCTTAAAAGAAAGCTTACAACTACAATAGTCACAACCTTCCTTCACAATACATGCTCAACACTTTCAATAACAATTTCCATCATCAAAACACAAGAAATAAAGAAAAGAATAACTTAAGAACATCACAAGATGTTGCATAGATCCTAAGGAACAATTTCCTTTCTAATAGTAAGTTTGAAAAACTTACAAAATCCAAGCTTTTCTTTTGGTTTTTCCTTTCCCCTTCACTTGTTTCCTTGGTTTCTTTCAATGGAGTTTTATGAAAAGTGTATTAGGTTAACCAAATGAAAATGAAATGAAAACAATATATACTTGCATTATTTTAGCCTTGGCCGAATTTGGCCAAGCCAAATTACAAGATAATAATTTCAATTTCATTTGCAATTTCATTAAATCAACTTGCATAAATATCTAAAAACACTTAAGGATATTTATTTAAGTCAGCAATGGCAACTAATATCATTTACTTAAAATATCCTAAGTAAGATATTATATTTTAATTAATTTAATCATTTAACAATTAAATAATTAATTAATTAATCAAATACAAAATATTAAATATATGTATAATATTTACATTAAATATTAAAAACATATATTCATTTAGGATATAAGTCAAATAACTCATTTTGGCTATTATTAATGTGTATTTAAATTAATCAAGTATTAAATGTAAATACAAAAATATAAGCAAATGACTATTTAGTTCTTTTAGCACGTATCTTGCGTTTAACCTTTAAACGACTTTATAAATAATCAATATTATTTATTAATGTTGCTCTAGTACTCTACGAGTATGTTTCATTATTGAGACTCTCTAGATTCAGGTATATCCGTCACGAAATCTAATTTCGTGTCCATAATCTATCCACCCGTATATTATGACGATCACAGATAATCTCCCTGAACCATACAGGTCGAGGTCATGGCAAATGTATATTCCTCTGTCACAGGTATCTGGATAAATCCCAGAGATATAATGTAAACGCCAAATCTCTATCGGATTATCCAGTCGACTATTCTATTAGCAATCTCAAAAGAATGTTTAGAACTAGCTTTAAACTTTACCACGGGCCCATGGTTTTATCTGATTGCTAATCATATGGACTACCTATGCTCTGGTACATAGAACTGACGGATCATATCTTGATACACATAGGACACCATGAGGATCTATCTACACCCAACGAACATGCGGAGGTCTGATCTGAATAGATCGGTGACGTGACTGCCATCTAAGTGTAGAAGATGTCTCATGTGCCCACAATGGCATCTCAAGTCTAAGAATCACAAATGCTACTCAACCCGAGAAGATTCTTATTGACGTTGGTGTACAATCCATTAAGAATCTTCGGTGAGTCGTTCAGTGTTTATCCGCTATAAACACCTACACGTCTATACTAGTCTCCAAGACTAATGGTTCATTGAGAAACCATTGGAATCATATATTCCAGTATACGACATGTACCGGTCTCAACGGGTTTACTTTACTGACCAAGTAGTGTAAACCTTGACTAGGAACTGTCTGAGAATGACAACGTCATGATACTACTCAATGTCCGTTGCGACGCTTTTGCAACTGTACCATGACTAATCATTCTAAGGTCAATACGTCTTTACCATTTAATAGATAGATTATATTATAGAAACTGCATATATTATTCATAATAATAATGTTTTACAGAAGTATTCAACAGAAATACAACCGGGAATCGGCGCTTTGAGCACCAACCCCAACAAAATCTCCCACTTGCTCTAGTGCCAATATCGATTGTATCTAATACCCATCGACTACACGTTTTTATCAAACAACTTCGGAGGTATGGCATTCGTCAACGGGTCTGCTACATTATCTTCACTCGGTACCTTGCACACGACAATATTCCCTCGTGACACGATCTCTCGAATGATGTGGTACTTGCGTTCCACATGCTTCGACTTCTGATGCGCCCTCGGTTCCTTTGCTTGCGCAATGGCTCCAGTTTTATCACAGTATAACGGAATCACATTCTCGATACTTGGGACAACTCCCAATTCTGTGATAAAGTTCTTTATCCACACAACCTCTTTTGCAGCTTCAAAAGCTGCAATATATTCCGCCTCAGTGGTGGAATCAGCTGTTGATCCCTGTTTAGAACTCTTCCAACAACTGCACCTCTGTTAGGGTAAAGACAAATCCAGATGTAGACTTTCTATCATCGGGATCCGATTGGAAATCGGAGTATGTATACCCATTAACCTGCAGTTCGTTTCCTCCATAAACTATTAACTTATCCTTAGTACCTTTAAGATACTTTAGGATATGTTAATGGCCATCCAATGGTCATTACCTGGATTGGACTGATATCGACTAGTTACGCTAACAGCGAAACTGATATCAGGCCTCGTACATAACATGGCATACATTATGCTACCCAAACACGAAGCATAAGGTTGGTTAGACATTCTAACCTTCTCATCTTCTGTTTGTGGACAACATCTCTTAGAAAGATGTATCCATGTCTGAACGGTATGTTTGTTGTCTTACAGTTACCAAAACTATACCATTCCAAGATCTTATCTATGTACGTTGATTGGGATAACCCAATCAGCCTCCTTTGTCTATCTCTATAGAGTTTTATCCCTAAACAAAGGAAGCTTCTCCCAGGTCCTTCATGGAGAAATTCTTACAGAGGTACGCTTTGACGCTTTGTAACATACCTAAATCATTCCCAATGATTAGGATGTCATCAACATATAGGACTAAAAATACGACCATGCTCCCACTGGCATTCTGATACACACAGGATTCTTCCGAATTCTTGAGAAAACTAGACGATCTAATAATCTCATCGAATCGAAGATTCCAACTTCGTGAAGCTTGTTTAAGTCCATAAATGGACTTCTTAAGCTTACATACCATACATGAGGTTTCGTTGGACGCAAAACCTTCCGGCTGTTCCATATAGATTTCTTCATCAAGAAATCCATTTAGAAAAGCCGTTTTGACATCCATTTGCCAAATCTCGTAGTCATGATACGCAGCTATAGAAAGCAAAATCCGGATAGACTTAAGCATTGCAACGGCGAAAAAGTTTCATCGTAGTCGACGCCAGGTCGCTGCGTGTAACCTTTTGCTACCAGTCGGGCCTTGTAAGTTTCAACCTTACCATCAGGCCCGCGCTTCCTCTTGTAAACCCATTTACAACCGATATGAACAATTCCTTCGGGAAGCGGAATCAAGTCCCAAACTTGATTTTCATGCATTGAGTCTATCTCGGATTTCATGGCACTTTGCCATTTCACGGAGTCGATGTCCAACATCGATTCTCTATAGGTGAAATGATCTGTCTCTTCAACTAAGAGAACATCCAGACTCCTTTCTTGTATCAAATACAAGCGTTCAGGAGGTCTAGATACCTTTTCCGACCTACGGGAGTGTGTGTTTGAAGGTCCTTCATCTACTTGAACTTCAGGTTCCTCCGTTGGTTCGTTGTTTTCAGGTTGGACTTCATCAAGCTCAACCTGTCTATGATTACCACCTTCTGACAAAAATTCTACTTCTAGAAATTTTACGAAGCGAGCTACGAACACATTTCGATGCTCGGTATTATAGAACAGATATCCCCTCGTATTCGAAGGATATCCGACAAACCTAAACTTTTGCCTTCGAGGCGAAAGCTTATCTTGCTGAGTCACCCTGACATAGGCAGGACAACCCCAAACCTTAATATAATTAAGATTTGGTCTCCTACTGAACCATATCTGATACGGTCGTAGGTAGGAACAGCCTTTGAAGGAATCTTATTCAAAAGATGTGCGGCTGTTAGAAGAGAGAGTAGCCCATAAATAATAGGGCAAATCTGTGGAAACTCACATCGATCGGACAATATCCAATAAAGTCTGATTTCTCATTCAGATACACCATGTGCTGTGGTGTGTACATGGAGAGAGTAGATTGAGCGAGAATCCCATTCTCCTTCATATAATTAGAACTCACCACTCATATATTCGCCGCCCGATCTGATCGAAGGCAATTAATATATTTACCAGTTTGTTTTTCTACTTCATTTCGGAACTCTTTGAACTTTTCAAAGGTTTTCGATTTATGTCGCATCAAATACACATAACCGTACCGTGACAAATCACGGTAAAGGTAACGAAGTATGATAACCACTGTGAGCAGTTTGACTTAGTGGACCACATACATCAGAATGTACGAGTTCCAGTAAGTTAGTGGCGCGGTGTCCAACACCAGAAAGGGGGCTTTGGTCATCTTACCCTGAATACAGGATTCACAAGTTGGATAGGATTCAATGGTAAGATCTGATATCAAACCATTCTAACCAATTGGGTAAGGCGTTGGATGCCAATGTGACCAAGTCTCATATGCCAAAGTTCAGTATTATTAATTACAGGTAAACTACGTTTATTAACCCAGTACTTAATATATCTTTTGAAGTTTGCAATGTATAATGATCATGCTGGTTGGGACAAAAAGGATCTGAATATTATTACTATCATATAAATACAAAGAACTATTCTGAATATTAATACAAAAAGCCTTCTGTATCCAATACAAAAGTGATATAATATTAGCTACACATCCAGGTACAAAATGCATTCATTTAACAAAAGTGTCCCATTCGGCAATGAGATCTCGCATACTCCCACTGCTGCAACTACATCAAAGAGTCTCCACTCCTGAACCGCAACTGCATCTCTCCGGGCTTCAGCCTCCTACTTTCCTTCAGCACCTGCAACGAATTGCAAATGTGAATGGGACAAGCAGAATCTAAAATCCAGTTGGATTTAACGGCTTCACAAGCCAAAGATAAATCAATAACTGTAAAAAAAAATGTACCTGATGTAGATGCTCTGTCTCTCCTCAGCTGGCGCGATGGAATCAGGACAGTTCCTTTTCCAATGCCCGACTTTGCCGCAGTGGTGGCATTTGTCTTCAGAAGCCCTTTGGCTTAGCAATCTTCGCTATTGTTGAGGACCAAAAGCCTTTTCTCTTTTGCCTTTCTTGTTCTTTCCCTTGGACCATCCTTGGGAAAGAAGCCGGAGAAAGTGAGATCTAGGAGGGCGAGTCGGTACTCCCTTCTTAAGGTCCTACTTTGTGCCGTGAGCAACATCTATGTAGCTCCTGGTAGGTAAAGACAGTCCGTGCATGTTGAAGTACATCACGAACTTGCAAAATGAAGCTGGTAGTGAACCAAGAATGACACTCCTACCGAGAATGTCATTCAAGATGAGATTATGTTGCCTCAATTGATCGATCAAATCGATCATCTGAAGAACATGTGGGCTAACACTTTGCCCCTCATCCAGACGCGCATGGAACAGTTCTATGGCGACTTTGTGAACAATCACTTGTTCTTGGTTCTCAAACGATTGTCTCAATCGCGTCATCATACTATAGGAATCTAGCATACCATAGTACTGTTGCTTGAGTTTCGGAGATAGTGAACTAAGGATATATGATTTAACCCTTAAATCATCATCCTTCCAAGTTTCAAAAACTTGGCGTTCCTCCTCCGAAGCATCGGCACCCACTGCAAGGGGCAACAGACCCTCAAGAACATAACCAAGCTTTCAGAATCGAGGACAATCCTCAAATCCAATTCCCAGTCTGCAAAGTTCTCAGCGCCTTTCAGTTGTTCGCATCAAGCATACGCGCAAACTGATTTGTGGATTGTGCCGCCATCGCCAATCTATCATATAGATCACGAAAAACGGTTAGCAGAAATAAAGCAGTTTCATATAATATCAAAAGCATAAACTAGATCATGGTTTTTAATCTAATATGCCCCTCCCACTAAATCATGCATAATGTAATCCCAAAACAGAATACAAATATTTAATGATCAAATTAAATACTAATAGTGAAAGGTGGATCCCGTGAATATATTTCAGCTCACAGCAGAGGCACGGTCTCGCCTACGTATATTCATCAGGTAGACAACTCATTTGTCAATCACTCAATAGTGACTCCTAAGTAACCGGTCCTGGCCGTTTCTCGTTGTCGCTGCGAAGGCAGGCCACAGGAGGGACGTATCAAGGTTAAACTCGTCAATGATAAATTCAAGTTACTTACGTAATCCTGACAGCTAGGGCACGTTCAGAATTCCGCTTTTACTTGAATTTACCTAGTATCTGATATACATCCGGTAAAAATAAATCTTTATCGGCTACACCCTCACAGCAGAGGCACAGTCTCGGATGTAGTCACAAAGAAGTATTCATAAACCGTATTGACAAGACGGACCATATAAATGCATCAAATACATATTACATTCAAACCTTATTAATTAGGGATTTTCCGCTAAGTGTCATACACCCTAAATCTAACCAATTTAGATCCTAATTAGCATGCATAAAGTCAAGAAAACATGATTAAACATTGATTCAATGAAGGCTAATCATATTAGGTGGCCTAGAATCAGACTCGCTCTGATACCATTTTGTAGGGGTTTTTAGGGGGTGAATCCGGTAACGCAGCGGAAGCGGTGAAAATCCGATTTTCAGATTTCAAAACTTTTTCTCGGATTAATTAAATAAACATATTTATTTAATATTCCAATAATCAAATTATGAAATAAAATTCAATAAATCATATTTAAGTGAATTTACCAAATTACCCTTACTTTGGTATTTTGTCCATTTTAGTCCGAAATTGATCCAATCAATTTTGAATGATTCTAAATCATTTCTAAGATGAACTTAGCATGTTCAAAACATCAAAACACCAAAACAACCAAAATCCCCAAATTATCATCACTTGGCCGAGAGCCTCATTTAGGCTCCATTTTGTGCATTTTGCACTTTTATGCTTCAAGACACATCCAAATGAAATCCAATCAACATGAAACTTTATATGCATCATATACACATACAAATACACAACATATATGAAAAGCCCCAATTTGGAATTAGTCATGAACCCTAATTTTTCAATTCCACAAATTGGATAAATTAGACCAAATACATTAAATCAATTACTTCAATCATCATTCTTCCATCCAATCCAAGTCTCAACACAATGAAACAACTCAAGATCAAATCTAGGTCATTTAAGAGTGGGTCAATAACTCTAGATTAGCAACATGGTTTCCAAAACCTTAAAAGAAAGCTTACAACTACAATAGTCACAACCTTCCTTCACAATACATGCTCAACACTTTCAATAAAAATTCCATCATCAAAACACAAGAATAAAGAAAAGAATACTTAAGAACATCACAAGATGTTGCCTAGATCCTAAGGAACAATTTCCTTTCTAATAGTAAGTTTGAAAAACTTACAAAATCCAAGCTTTTCTTTTGGTTTTTCCTTTTCCCCTTCACTTGTTTCCTTGGTTTATTTCAATGGAGTTTTATGAAAAGTGTATTAGGTTAACCAAATGAAAATGAAATGAAAACAATATATACTTGCATTATTTTTAGCCTTGCTTGTAATTTGGCCAAGCCAAATTACAAGATAATAATTTCAATTTCATTTGCAATTTCATTAAATCAACTTGGATAATATCAAAAAAACACTTTAAGGATATTTATTTAAGTCAACAATGGCAATACTATATCATTTACTTAAAATATCCTAATGTAAGATATTTATATTTTAATTAATTTAAACATTTAACAATTAAATAATTAATTAATTAATCAAATACAAATATATTAAATATATGTATAATATTTACATTAAATATTAAAAACATATATTCATTTAGGATATAAGTCAAATAACTCATTTTGGCTATTAATTAATGTGTATTTAAATTAATCAAGTATTAAATGTAAATACACAATAATTAAGCAAATGACTATTTAGTTCTTTTAGCACGTATCTTGCTTTTAACCTTTAAACGACTTTATAAATAATCAATATTATTTATTAATGTTGCTCTAGTACTCTACGAGTATGTTTCATTATTGAGACTCTCTAGATTCAGGTATATCCATCACGAAATCTAATTTCGTGTGCATAATCTATCCACCCGTAGATTATGACGATCACGGATAATCTCGCTGAACCATACAGGTCGAGATCATGGCAAATGTATAATTCTTCCATCATAGGTATCCGGATAAATCCCAGAGATATAGATGTAAACTCCAAATCTCTATCGGGATTATCCAGTCGACTATTCTATTAGCAATCTCAAAAGAATGTTTAGAACTAGCTTATAAACTTTACCACGGGCCCATGGTTTTATCTGATTGCTAATCATATGGACTACCTATGCTCTGGTACACAGAACTGACGGATCCTATCTTGATACACATAGGACACCCTGAGGATCTATCTACACCCAACGAACAGGCGGAGGTCTGATGTGAATAGATCGGTGACGTGACTGCCATCTAAGTGTAGAAGATGTCTCTTGTGCCCACAATGGCATCTCAATTCTAAGAATCACAAGTGCTACTCAACCCGAGAAGATTCTTATTGATGCTGGTGTACCATCCATTAAGAATCTTCGGTGAGTCGTTCAGTGTTTATCCGCTATAAACACCTACACGTCTATACTAGTCTCCAAGACTAATGGTTCATTGAGAAACCATTGGAATCATATATTCCAGTATACGACATGTACCGGTCTCAACGGGTTTACTTTACTGACCAAGTAGTGTAAACCTTGACCAGGAACTGTCTGAGAATGACAACGTCATGATACTACTCAATGTCCGTTGCGACGCTTTTGCAACAGTATCATGACTAATCATTCTAAGGTCAATACGTCTTTACCATTTAATAAGATAGATTATATTATAGAAACTCCATATATTATTCATAATAATAATGTTTTACAGAAGTATTGTAACACCCCAAAACTTTCTTACCCATTTTTTTTTTTATTTTGTTGGTGGGTAACACACACACACACTCAAGCCCATAAGTCACAACATTCAGCAGACAAAAAAAAAAAGAAAAGAAGAGTCAGTAGCAGGCGAGAGAGAGAAGAGAGAAAAAGAAGAAAAGAGAGAAATATAGTTTTGGTTCCGATCCGGCCAATCCGTAGTTCAAACCTGGCCGAGTCTTTAAGGAAAAGTGTAGATCTCGTCGAGAGGATCATTTTGGTGGTGGTTTCATCTTGGGAAACTCCCAATTTTTGTAGAAATCTCGGTAAGAAACTTTTTATGGTTTTTCTCGATTTCCCGTTGATCCGGAACTCCGATCGACGAACCGTCAGCGGCATTAGATCCGGGAGAGGGAGAGGAATGTACGGCCGTCGGATTAGACCTCATGAATTGAATTATCCTACTCACGATTTGGAGTTAGCTGCAGTAGTGTTCGTACTGAAGATTTGGAGACATTATTTGTATGGAGAGAAATGTGAAATCTTCACGGATCATAAAAGTCTCAAGTATTTACTCACGCAGAAGGAGTTAAATATGAGACATATGCGATGGGTTGAGTTATTGAAAGATTATGATTGTACTATCGACTATCATCCGGGTAAGGCTAATGTAGTAGCAGATGCTCTCAGTAGGAAGTCATCGAGTATTCTAGCTCATATGGAAGTTCTACAGTTGCCATTGCTAGTGGAACTCAGATCTTTGAGAGTTGACTTATCAGTTGGTAATTCAGGATCTCTACTAGCAACTCTTAAAGTCCAGCCTATATTAGTGGAAAGAGTCAGGGAAGGTCAGACTCAGGATGCTCGTTTTATGAAAATCATTGATGAAGTGATAAAGGAAGAGCGTTCAGATTTCTTGCTTAAAGATGACAATACATTGATGTATGGAGATGGATTATGTGTACCTGGAGTTGAAAGCTTGAAGAGAGAGATCATGGAAGAAGCCCATTGTTCTGCTTATTCTATGCATCCAGGCAGCACTAAAATGTATAGAACTCTCAAGGAGAATTATTGGTGGAAAGGCATAAAGAAGGAGATAGCCGAGTTTGTATCAAAGTGTTTATCGTGTCAGCAGATTAAAGCAGAACACCAGCATCCTGCAGGTACCTTGCAATCACTTCCTATTCCCGAGTGGAAGTGGGAACACATCACTATGGACTTCGTGTCAGGACTGCCTCGTACGAAGAAAGGACATGATTCAGTATGGGTGATTGTTGACAGGTTGACTAAATCAGCTCATTTTCTACCTGTCAGAGTAGATTATTCTTTGAATAAGTTAGCAGAGCTCTATATTGATGAGATAGTGAGACTTCATGGAACTCCAGTGTCAATCGTATCAGACAGAGATCCAAGATTTACCTCCAGATTCTGGCCAAGTCTACTAGAGGCTTTGGGTACTAAAGTGAAGTTCAGTACTTCTTTTCATCCTCAGACAGATGGGCAGTCAGAGAGAACCATTCAGACTGTAGAAGATATGTTGAGAGCTTGTGTTATGGAATTTAAAGGTAGTTGGGATCGACATCTATCTTTGATGGAGTTTGCTTACAATAATTGTTACCATGCTAGTTTGGGCATGGAACCTTATGAGGCATTATATGGAAGGAAATTTAGAACTCCTATATGTTGGGATGAAGCAGGTGAGAGGAAACTCTTAGGTCCTGAGATTGTTCAGATTACTGTTGATAAGATAGAAGTGATCAGATCAAAGTTGAAGACAGCCCAAGATAGACAGAAGAGTTACGCAGATCTAAAAAGGAAGGACATCGAGTATCAGGTGGGAGATAAGGTATTTTTGAAGATTTCTCCTTGGAAGAGTGTCATGAGATTTGGCAAAAAGGGGAAGTTGAGTCCTCGGTTTATTGGGCCATACGAGATCGTGGAGCGAATTGGACCAGTTGCCTACAGATTAGCATTGCCACAGGAATTGTCAAAGATTCACAATGTTTTCCATGTGTCTATGTTGAGAAAGTACAGATCAGATCCCTCCCACATTTTGCAGGAGCAACCAGTTGAATTGAGAGAAGACTTGACATATGCTGAAGAACCAGTGGGAATTCTAGCTAGAGAATTGAGACAGCTGAGAAACAGGACGATTCCATTGGTAAAAGTCCTTTGGGTAAACACTCGAGGGAGAGCAACTTGGGAGCGTGAGGAAGACATGAGGAATAAATATCCTCATTTATTTCCACCCTCTGGTATGTGAATTTCGAGGACGAATTCTTTTAAGGGGGAGAGGGTTGTAACACCCAAATACTTTCTACCTTTTTTTTTTATTTGTTGGTGGTTACACACACACACACCAAGCCATAAGTCACAACTTCAGCAGACAAAAAATAAAATAAAAGAAGAGTCAGTAGCAGGCGAGAGAGAGAAGAGAGAAAAAGAAGAAAAGAGAGAAATATAGTTTTGGTCCCGATCCGGCCATCCGTAGTTCAAACCCGACCGAGTCTTTAAGGAAAAGTGTAGATCTCGTCGAGAGGATCATTTTGGTGGGTTCATCTTGGGAAACTCCCAATTTTTGTAGAAATCTCGGTAAGAAACTTTTTATGGTTTTTCTCGATTTCCCGTTGATCCGGAACTCCGATCGACGAACCGTCAGCGGCATTAGATCCGGGAGAGGGAGAGGAATGCACGGCCGTCGGATTTTTCTTCATCCGACCGCGCGTGGCGTTCACGCCGCCCTATGTGGCGGCGCGTGAGGCCCACGCGCGGCTTGGTGAACGGCGCGTGGCCACCACGCGCCAGACAGTGTCTCCGTGCCGACTTCCCGAGTCTCCTCCGAATTTCAGACCATTCCGAGTAGTAACGGACCTCCGAATCTTAAATTTCGTTAGGATTTCGAGAACGACCGAATCACGTTTCTTTCATGTTCTATCACATTTTCTAGATTAGGATTATGTTCCTTATAGTAAATTCTTTTGTCTTATAGGTGATCGTGATACCGTAAGTAGGGACGGTCCTGCTGCATAGTTCCTTTCTCAGTAGTCAGCTCACCAGGTGCGTGGATAAGCCTGTAACATTGATGTTTTCAAAAGTATATAGTATGTATGTTTTCTTAAATGAATTTTAAGGTAATGCATTAAATGAGTTTGTTTTTAGAAAGTTTATATTTTTACTATAAGGTATGGATCGAATATTGATTATGTTGAAATCATGTGTTTGTGATATATGAGAAACTTGCATGATTTGAGATATATGAGCATGGATTTTGGAAATGATTTTTATGTTAGGATGCACCCCGTGTACTTATATGTGCCAGATTATTGCCGTGAGATAAGGTCTCATGTTGCCAGTTATTGCCGTGAGATAAGGTCTCACGTTGCCAGTTTGCTCCGGATGCCAGTTTTGCCGTGGGGAAGCCCCATGTTGCCAGCTTTGCCATATTGTCATGAGGTTGTGCATATAGATGAATAAACAGATTTATCATTACAGAGTATTTTTGAGCAGTATGAGCTTTATGAGAAATGAGATTTATGATTTGAGTTTTATGAGGAATGAGATTTACGATTTCAAGTAAATGTTTGAGATATCGATTTACAGCTTATGTATTTATTTATATTATGAAAGACTTGTTCGATCCACTTGTTACTTGATTATCCACGGCACTAAGCTGTGATCCATTGCACTAAGCGTGAGCTTACCCCTTTCCTTAACATTTCAGGTTCAGCAGTTTAGTAGATTATCTTTCCATCTGCTATTTCGTCATCATTTCCTGCCAGTAGAGAAAGGTTGTGCCAACAGTAGAGTGTCTTTGTTATGTTTTGAGATTATAATTCTAGTTATGTATTTTCTTGGAAGAATTTGTTGTCTAATTTTAGGCATTGAGCCTTTATTTGATTCTGAGGATGTTGTATTTCTTCATGGATATTATGTTGAGTTGGATCATGGAGATCCTATGTTATGATGATTTTTTTCAGTTTAGATTTTTCCTTGTATTTGGAGGATTAGTCCATATTACAGGGGAAACTCTGCCAGTTTTAGTCTCCGTCTCACCCCTACCCTACCTAAGGGGACGGGTGTGACATTTAATGGTATCAGAGCCCAGGGTTCATAGATTCTGTAGACACTTCAATTTCTTTATTAGTTATTCTATGTCTTCTAGCGGTTGACATCTTTCATGTGTTTTCAGATGCCTCCGCGTCTCAGAGTTCGAGGTGCAGGTCGAGTCCGTACTCGTAGGATAGCAAATGTTGGCCAACCTTCTAGGGCACCTCCAGTTGATGAGGAGGTTAATTCTTATGACGGGGAACCCTTTGAAGGGAACCCTAATCCTGTTGTAGAAGATTCCATAGCCTCGGTTTTCGGGGATAGTACCCCAGTTCATCATCCTCCTAGCAGTAATGTTCCTCCAGCCCCTGCAGCACCTCAGGGAAATATTCCAGCACCTCCTCCACCTCCTCCAGTAAATCAGGGTTATCATATACCTCCTCCGGGTTACTACCCTCCACCTTATTATGCTCCTCCGCCAGCAGATGTTCCTCCTGATGCTTACCCTTATCCGTATTACTACCCTCCAGCATGGGGTCATAGTCCAGCTCAGGTAGCTCCTATAGTTAATGAAGAAAATATTGCCAAAGGAATGAAAGAAAGAGGAGCTGTTGAGTTTGATGGGAAGAAGGATCCCATTGTAGCTGGAAATTTCTTGGACAGGATTGAGAAGGCTTTTGAGTTGATGAGATTAACTGATGAACAGAAATGCCACCATGTGTATCAACTTTTGACTGAGCAGCAGCTGATAAATGGTGGAAGAGTGTAAGAGGTAAATTCTCAGAGACTAATGTGTTAACTTGGGAGAAGTTCAAGAGGGAGTTCATGAGTAATTATATGAATTCTGCTTTTATGGATGAAAAGAGAAGGGAATTTTATAGGTTGACTCAGGGTAGCCGCACAGTAGATCAGTATGACACCGCATTCCATGAGTTGGTGCAGTTTGTTCCACATTTGAAAGACCATGAACAGGGCAAGATGGATCATTTTCTTAATGGTCTGAATGCAGAATTGAGATCCAGGATCCGATTATTTCCTATGGACAGTTTGACAGAGATGGCAGATTTTGCTAGAAAAGCAGAGTTTGCAGAAAGAGAATGGCAAGTTGGGCTAGATTATCAGATAAGGAAGAGAAACAGGGAGCATCGATCTTTTGGAGAAGGAAATCAGAGTAAGAAATGGGGTGACTCAAGACCCAGTGGTAGTTATCAGATGTTCTGGACAGCCGCAGAAACAAAGTCGACCTACAGTTAGTCAGAGTTCAGTGAGAGCTCCACCTAGTGGGATTCCTAGTGGTCAGCAAGGCCAAGCTCAAGATAGAAGATTTCCACCATGTACTATTTGTGGGAAGAATCATCCTGGAGAGTGCAGAAAGGTTGCTTTTTGTGCGGAGAAGTGGGCCACTTGAAGAGAGATTGTCCTAATGTTAATGATAGCAGTAGACAGACTCAGAGGACAGCTGTTCCTCCAGCTCAGAATTTCAGAGGCAATTTTAGTCAGAGTGGGGTTCGTGGTCAGACTTCTGGAGCTCACACAGGTTCAGGTGCTCAGAGTAGAGTTGCTCCAAGTGGTCAGACTAGCAGACCTAGAGCCCAAGGCAGAGTGTTTGCTATGACGCAGCAGGAAGCTTTAGCAGCACCAGAGGTTATCACAGGTATGGTGTCTATCTTTGGTCGAAATGCCCGAATACTTATTGATCCCGGTGCTACACATTCCTTTGTTTCAAAATCTTTTGCATTGCATGCCGATAGAGAAGGGAGTGAGCTAGATTGTGAGTTAGTTGTTGCTACCCCTGTCGGATATTCCTTTATTGCTAAGCAAGTTTACAGAGGATGTGTAATTCGTGTTGGTGAGCATGATTTGTTAGCAGATTTGATTTGTGTGGAGATACATGATTTTGATGTCATTCTGGGTATGGATTGGTTATCTTTTCATCGAGCAACAGTAAATTGTCATGAGAAAGTTGTGGATTTTGAGGGTCCGGATGGGCAAAATTTTCCTTTAGAGGGGAGAGAAGATTTGTTCCCTCCTATGTGATATCTGCAATACGAGCCAGTAAGTTGTTGCGGAAAGGTTGTGATGCCTATTTAGCTCACATAGTAGATACCAGAATAGGTACATCAGAATTACATGAGATTTCGGTTGTGAGGAATTTGCGATGTATTTCCAGATGAACTACCTGGTTTACCACCGAATAGAGAAGTTGATTTCAGCATCGATGTAATTCCTGGTACAGCCCCTATATCCCTTGCTCCTTACAGGATGGCTCCTGTAGAGTTGAAGGAGTTGAAGATACAATTGCAAGAACTGCTAGATAAAGGCTTTATAAAGCCTAGTTTTTCACCATGGGGTGCACCAGTGTTATTCGTGAAGAAGAAAGATGGTTCCATGAGATTGTGTATCGATTATCGGCAATTGAATAAGGTTACCATTCGTAACAAATATCCTTTGCCTCGGATTGATGATCTTTTCGATCAATTACGGGGAGCCAAGGTATTCTCTAAAATAGACTTGAGATCCGGGTATCATCAGCTAAAGGTGAAGGAAGCAGATATACCTAAGACGGCTTTTAGAACTCGATATGGACATTATGAGTTTTTAGTAATGCCATTCGGGTTAACTAATGCACCAGCTGCTTTTATGGACTTGATGAATCGGGTATTCAAACATTATTTGGATAAGTTTGTCATTGTGTTTATTGACGATATCTTAGTGTATTCTAGTAGCGAAGATGAGCATGAAGAACATCTAAGAATCGTTTTACAGACTTTGAGGGAGAAGGAGTTGTATGCCAAGTTTAGCAAGTGTGAGTTTTGGCTTGACAGAATTGTATTCTTAGGCCATGTCATTTCTGCAGATGGCATTTTAGTAGATCCCAAAAGATAGAAGCAGTGGTTAATTGGGAACCGCCTACCAATGCGACTGAGATACGGAGTTTCTTGGGTTTAGCAGGCTATACCGACGTTTTGTTCAGGGATTTTCTATCATTGCAGCACCATTGACGAAACTTTTGAAGAAGAATGCAAAATTTATGTGGACTGAGGAATGTCAGCAAAGTTTTGATAAGCTTAAGAAGTGTTTGACAACTGCTCCAGTGCTTACACTTCCATCAAGCAGTGGTGGATGTGGTGTTCAGTGATGCCTCGAGGAAAGGTTTGGGTTGTGTGTTGATGCAGCATGGCAAGGTGATATCTTATGCTTCTCGACAGCTTAGACCTCATGAATTGAATTATCCTACTCATGATTTGGAGTTAGCTGCAGTAGTGTTCGCACTGAAGATTTGGAGACATTATTTGTATGGAGAGAAATGTGAAATCTTCACGGATCATAAAAGTCTCAAGTATTTACTCACGCAGAAGGAGTTAAATATGAGACAGAGGCGATGGTTGAGTTATTGAAAGATTATGATTGTACTATCGACTATCATCCGGGTAAGGCTAATGTAGTAGCAAATGCTCTCAGTAGGAAGTCATCGAGTATTCTAGCTCATATGGAAGTTCTACAGTTGCCATTGCTAGTGGAACTCAGATATTTGAGAGTTGACTTATCAGTTGGTAATTCAGGATCTCTACTAGCAACTCTTAAAGTTCGGCCTATATTAGTGGAAAGAGTCAGGGAAGCTCAGACTCAGGATGCTCGTTTTATGAAAATCATCGATGAAGTGAAAAAGGAAGAGCGTTCAGATTTCTTGCTTAAAGATGACAATACATTGATGTATGGAGATAGATTATGTGTACCTGAAGTTGAAAGCTTGAAGAGAGAGATCATGGAAGAAGCCCATTGTTCTGCTTATTCTATGCATCCAGGCAGCACTAAAATGTATAGAACTCTCAAGGAGAATTATTGGTGGAAAGGCATGAAGAAGGAGATAGCCGAGTTTGTATCAAAGTGTTTATCGTGTCAGCAGATTAAAGCAGAACACCAGCATCCTGCAGGTACCTTGCAATCACTTCCTATTCCCGAGTGGAAGTGGGAACACATCACTATGGACTTCGTGTCAGGACTGCCTCGTACGAAGAAAGGACATGATTCAGTATGGGTGATTGTTGACAGGTTGACTAAATCAGCTCATTTTCTACCTGTCAGAGTAGATTATTCTTTGAATAAGTTAGCAGAGCTCTATGTTGATGAGATAGTGAGACTTCATGGAACTCCAGTGTCAATCGTATCAGACAGAGATCCAAGATTTACCTCCAGATTCTGGCCAAGTCTACAAGAGGCTTTGGGTACTAAAGTGAAGTTCAGTACTTCTTTTCATCCTCAGACAGATGGGCAGTCAGAGAGAACTATTCAGACTTTAGAAGATATGTTGAGAGCTTGTGTTATGGAATTTAAAGGTAGTTGGGATCAACATCTATCTTTGATGGAGTTTGCTTACAATAATAGTTACCATGCTAGTTTGGGCATGGCACCTTATGAGGCATTATATGGAAGGAAATGTAGAACTCCTATATGTTGGGATGAAGCAGGTGAGAGGAAACTCTTAGGTCCTGAGATTGTTCAGATTACTGTTGATAAGATAGAAGTGATCAGATCAAAGTTGAAGACAGCCCAAGATAGACAGAAGAGTTACGCAGATCTAAAAAGGAAGGACATCGAGTATCAGGTGGGAGATAAGGTATTTTTGAAGATTTCTCCTTGGAAGAGTGTCATGAGATTTGGCAAAAAAGGGAAGTTGAGTCCTCGGTTTATTGGGCCATACGATGTGGAGCGAATTGGACCAGTTGCCTACAGATTAGCATTGCCACAGGAATTGTCAAAGATTCACAATGTTTTCCATGTGTCTATGTTGAGAAAGTACAGATCAGATCCCTCCCACATTTTGCAGGAGCAACCAGTTGAGTTGAGAGAAGACTTGACATATGCTGAAGAACCAGTGGGAATTCTAGCTAGAGAATTGAGACAGCTGAGAAACAGGACGATTCCATTGGTAAAAGTCCTTTGGGGTAAACACTCGAAGGCAGAAGCAACTTGGGAGCGTGAGGAAGACATGAGGAATAAATATCCTCATTTGTTTCCACCCTCTGGTATGTGAATTTCGAGGACGAAATTCTTTTAAGGGGGAGAGGGTTGTAACACCCAAAAAATTTCTTACCCATTTTTTTATTTTATTTTGTTGGGGTTCACACACACACACACTCAAGCCCATAAGTCACACATTCAGCAGACAAAAAAAAAAAAGAGTCAGTAGTAAGGCGAGAGAGAGAAGAGAGAAAAGAAGAAAAAGAGAGAAATATAGTTTTGGTCCCGATCCGGCCATCCGTAGTTCAAACCCGACCGAGTCTTTAAGGAAAAGTGTAGATCTCGTCGAGAGGATCATTTTGGTGGTGGTTTCATCTTGGGAAACTCCCAATTTTTGTAGAATCTCGGTAAGAAACTTTTTATGGTTTTTCTCGATTTCCCGTTGATCCGGAACTCCGATCGACGAACCGTCAGCGCATTAGATCCGGGAGAGGGAGAGGAATGCACGGCCGTCGGATTTTTTCTTCATCCGACCGCGCGTGGCGTTCACGCACGCCCTATGTGGCGGCGCGTGAGCCCACGCGCGGCTTGGGTGAACGGCGCGTGGCCACCACTCACCGTACAGTGTCTCCGTGCCGACTTCCCGAGTCTCCTCCGCGAATTTCAGACCATTCCGAGTAGTAACGGACCTCCGAATCTTAAATTTCGTTAGGATTTCGAGAACGACCGAATCACGTTTCTTTCATGTTCTATCACATTTTCTAGATTAGGATTATGTTCCTTATCGTAAATTCTTTTATCTCTATAGGTGATCGTGATACCGTAAGCAGGGACGGTCCTGCTGCATAGTTCCTTTCTCAGTAGTCAGCTCACCAGGTGCGTGGATAAGCCTGTAACATTGATGTTTTCAAAAGTATATAGTATGTATGTTTTCTTAAATGAATTTTAAGGTAATGCATTAAATGAGTTTGTTTTCAGAAAGTTTATATTTTTACTATAAGGTATGGATCGAATATTGATTATGTTGAAATCATGTGTTTGTGATATATGAGAAACTTGCATGATTTGAGATATATGAGCATGGATTTTGGAAATGATTTTTATGTTAGGATGCACCCCGTGTACTTATATGTGCCAGATTATTGCCGTGAGATAAGGTCTCATGTTGCCAGTTATTGCCGTGAGATAAGGTCTCACGTTGCCAGTTTGCTCCGGATGCCAGTTTTGCCGTGGGGAAGCCCCATGTTGCCAGCTTTGCCATATTGTCACGAGGTTGTGCATATAGATGAATAAACAGATTTATCATTACAGAGTATTTTTGAGCAGTATGAGCTTTATGAGAAATGAGATTTATGATTTGAGTTTTATGAGGAATGAGATTTACGATTTCAAGTAAATGTTTGAGATATCGATTTACAGCTTATGTATCTATTTATAGTATGAAAGACTTGTTCGATCCACTTTGTTACTTGATTATCCACGGCACTAAGCTGTGATCCATTGCACTAAGCGTGAGCTTACCCCTTTCCTTAACATTCCAGGTTCAGCAGTTTAGTAGATTATCCTTTCCATCTGCTATTTCGTCATCATTTCCTGCCAGTAGAGAAAGGTTGTTCCAACAGTAGAGTGTCTTTGTTATGTTTTCAGATTATAATTCTAGTTATGTATTTTCTTGGAAGAATTTGTTGTCTAATTTTAGGCATTGAGCCTTTATTTATTACTGAGGATGTTGTATTTTCTTCATGGATATTATGTTGAGTTGGATCATGGAGATCCTATGATATGATGTTTTTTTTTAGTTTAGATTTTTCCTTGTATTTGGAGGATTAGTCCATATTACAGGGGAAACTCTGCCAGTTTTTGGTCTCCGTCTCACCCCTACCCTACCTAAGGGGACGGGTGTGACAAGTATTCAACAGAAATACAACCGGAAATTGGCGCTTTGAGCACCAACCCCAACAGGAGTTACCCAATAAGCCCATAAATCAATTTAGGCCCATTAGGCCCAATTAAACTTTAAAGGTCCATTAGTCGCATTTGGACTTTATGAAAGCGGTTTTGGGCCCAATTGGATCCAATCAATTTAGCCTAAATCCAATTTGGTACAACCAAGCCCAATAAGCCCAATAACAACTTTAAAAGCCCAATTTCCAAAATTAAGCCCATTTAATTAAATTACAAAAAATCCAATTTCACAATTTGATTAAACAAAGTGCATTACATAATTAATTATCCAATTAACATTTCTAAAACATCAATAGCCTAATTAATCATGCTTATCAACATTAAATCATGTCCAACACAATTTAACAAAAATCAAACCCAATTACATGCTACAAGTCTCGGCAATAGGGGTTTTTTCAAATCGATTTCGATTTCAATCCAATTGAATCCACAATCAATATTTCCTGAATGATTTTAACTCATCCAATGAATCAAAAATCAAAAAATCCAAGACATTAGGCCACTCATCATTTTCGGCCAAGCCATAAAATTTGGGCAAAATTGTTCCAACAATATTTCTTGAAATTGATCCAATCAGTCTTCAATTCAACAACATTTAGCATACTAAATCATCCAATTTCATTAAATCATGCTCAAATTCATTTTACCCAATTTTAACCCTAATATATTTTCATGCTCACCTTGCTCATAGATACGATTGTTGGAATTGTCTAAGCATCCCAAGATCATTATCAAGCAATGAAATACAAGTGAATACAATCAACGAAGTTGCGGATAGTTACATCGAGCGGTTGAGACGATGCGGTGAAGACAAAAATCGTTCTGCCCTCCTCCATGAAGCTAGGCAGTGACAGTTCATTGCTCCTCCATTTTCGGCTTTGGCATGATCCATGAAGCTCCAAGCTTTGTTTGGTCATTCCTAGCTCATAACTGGGTTTCCCTATCACCTTAGGATGGCTCCTATGTTTGCTAGCACCAAGGAATTTTGCTACAAAATTCCTTATCTTCTCCTTGTGTCTCGCGGTGAAACCAGAAACAGAAGGCAGTGGACTGCCCCTTGGGCGTGAGATGAAGAGAAGAAAAAGAAGAGAGTGTGTTGGTTTTTGGCTCCAAAAATTGTGAACCATAGAGAGAGAATGGAAGTTGTGTATTTGATAATTGATTTCTAAAATCAATTCACCATATACCAAACATATAAAATAATAATATATGACAATCAAGCTTTCAAAAAGCTTTCCAACCACTTCCATCAAGTCACATCATTCATTCAAATTGTCACATCACTCAAAGTGACATGTGATTTGACGCTTAATGTGACTAATGATTTGACGTTTGATGTGACTTACGTGCCGCACTCGAATTCGAAATGCGAATGCGCTCGCAAACAATCCCGGGCTCGGGTTCGCAAATTCCAAATTAACGAATTTTCCACTGCGACGTAATTAAATGATTATGCCTAGTGAAATCACTATTCACGTCGCTAACGAATTAATTCTAAATTAACTCGTTCGCCCGAATTAAAATCTAATTTTAATTCCGCGTCGAAATCCAATTTCGTATAATATATCGAATATATTATTTTGTCGATTAATTCCAAATTAATCGTTATCTCTCTTAAATGATATTTTATCCCAGGTAAAATATCTCCGCAATTAATCCCAGATTAATTTTCTCTCTCATCATTAATTAATCCCAAATTAATAAAGTGCGAGTCATACGTCATCGGTGAATCTTCGGGAAGCGACCCATGAGATCCCCAGATATATTGGCAGTAAATTCGGTCGTCGGACTATCCGAACACATAAGTACCAAGTACTACGTTTTACCGATTTAAAAGACAAGGTTGGCTTCTAGCAAAGCGCCATGCCTACCCAATTCTCCAGAAATATCCTTACATGAATATAGCGATCTATATCAGGCGTAGTATACATAGTATTGCGTATGTCGATCTAGTATCGGATGTCACGTGTTAGGCCTGGGGCTGGAATTGTGTCTGCCCCGTACGAAGCACATGTCAGATGTCTGGTAACTAGTCTCTATAATCGGATAAACATGACCTTGTCATTTTATCCCAATGACTGCAGTTGATAAGAGTACTAGTACCGTATCCTACGTGACCATCATCTCCATATGATTGGAGTGATACTTCCGTCTTGACATCACACCCAACACACTACGATTCTCAATATACCCAGCAGAGGCGTACACAGAACCTGTTAAAGCCCTGGACGACCAAAACCAAAGTATATTGATTGTCGCAAGTATTAGCGGTGCAAGTCTCAGGTTAAGACCAAATACACCTACCCTGATTTCGGACTTCCATAGACGCATAGTCATACTACCAATGGAATTCCGAGGGGGTCTATCTAGAGCGAAGCTGTTTCCCGTACCATCGGTAAAACACAACCTCCTATTACACTTGCATGAGTATCCTATACGCAAATATATGAGAACTATGTCGTTGTGCCCTCACAACGCGCACAAGTGTAATACTAGTCTTTTACGCATTATCGATGTCCAATCTCGATAATACTCTGACTAGGGATATTTAATGATTTATCCTTCGTGGATTGATTCTGTCTCATATCTTCTCAATCCAAGAACAAATCACAGGGACCTCCTATCATTTATACATCTTGGTGATCTAATCACAAATGATAAGAGAACAATCTCCTTTGTCACATAGTTAATTTGTACAACAACACCATGATCTGTACAAATAGTGACGCTATGGGTCATAATTGTCCAACAGTATCCTCTAAAGTGATGGAATGTATCTCTACGACTTAAATGACAAAAGGAAGAGGTATAAATCTTAGGAGGGTTACACCCTAAGTCAAAGAGTGTCATCAAAGACACCTTTTCATGCCTATATAAAGGGGGTCTTAGGTTCATTCTTATCAATCCAGGAAATCATATATTCTATCATTGTTAGAGAGTTAAGTCAAGAGAGAGTTTCCTCCATTTTTTTAGTTCAAGTTCTTGAACAAAGGAGTACCCCTTCTAAAGAAACATATATGTAATCCTGGGAGAACGTTAGCCACAAGACATCTGTAGAGCACCGAGGCGGGGCTAATAAGTTCTTAAGGACAGAGATAACTCCACTTGGATTTCATTCATCATTTTCTATAACATAATTTCCAAGTTTTTCTTGGTACTTAAGTTCTATGTTTATGTTTTATAATAAGAATTTTGGTTGAGTGATGCATGTTAAATTTACTTAATAACATATAATATCCAACAATACAAGAATAAGAGATATGATAAATGATGTAGGAAAAGATATAATACTATTAGTCACATACAACAATATTCATAATCAGTAAGAATAATAAAGAATTTTGAAATTGAACTGATAAATTACAGAAAATAATATAGTGATATAAAAATTAAATACAAAGCTTATGTAGCACACAGTGTCCTTAAAATAAATGTATCTTCTGTTGTTGGTACTTAGGATGATTATAGCGTATGCTTCCTAGTGTATAACAGGAACGAATCATTTTTGAACTCTGATAAGAAGTGAATAAGAGGACAGTAACACGACGTGTGAGTGCTTTGAAGGATAAATGACACTTTATAATGGCCAAAGATAATCAATAAAATTTACTTTTAATTTTCAGAAACGGTATCAAACCGGCTGGCCAAAATCTTGGTGCAGTTGACGTGAAAAACTAGTGGTAGCTTGACCCACACACTTATGTTTGTAGTCACTAGATACACATATAAGTTTGAAAACTAAAGATTCTGATTTTTAGTCAGCTGAAAAAGTTCAATATAATAAATGATGGAAAAGGAAAAATGCAACTATCCGATCATTTTGATATGGCCAATAAAAATAATGAAGAAAACAAACTTTGTATCATGAATAAACTATTATTTCTAAACTAAAATTTAACAGCTTGTTCATAAAATTAGAAATAATGCATGGTTGTTTTTGGAGAGTAGTGATCGTTTTGGGTAACAATGTTACTATTACTAGCTATAATGTTTGAAAAACTTTACATGTGTCAATGGTAAGTTAATTGAATTTTCCCGGAAAATACTCTCAACCTTTGTCTAAAAAATAAGCATATAGTTGAAACCCTTTACCCAATACGACCCTTTCAACCACAAGAACAAATTACACCCCGCTTTAATTCCTAAAATTGCTCACAATCAATCCTCTTCAATTTCTACACCAAAAGTCCAAGCTGTTTCCTAATCCTTCTCTTTCTATGCTCTCTTTGTCTTTGTAGCTCTAACCAACACTTTCTTGAACACCCATAAAGAAAGAAAGAGAGAGAAAATTAAATTAAGAAAAAAAAGAGTGTAAATGTCTTAAAGCCATCAATCACCCTCTTCTATCCTTTTTTTAAAGTCTTTTTAAATTATGGGCAATTGTTGTTCCAATGGAAAAGCAAATGAAAATGAAAAAGTAGAAAAAGCAACAGCTGGAAATGGAGGCAATGCAGTAACGGATAGTTCAACAATCCCGCCAGCAAATAAGAATGTCCCACAATCTCAGACTCCTGGTGCCTCTAACAAGGGCACCAGTAAGCCTGGTGCTATTGGCCCCGTCTTAGGGCGTCCTATGGAAGATGTTAAGGTTACTTATTCCATTGGCAAAGAACTTGGTAGAGGTCAATTTGGTATCACACATTTGTGTACACATAAGGCCACTGGTCAAAAATACGCATGCAAAACTATTGCTAAAAGGAAACTTGTTAACCAAGAGGATATCGAGGATGTTAGGAGAGAGTTCAAATTATGCATCATTTGACTGGTCAGCCTAATATTGTTGAACTAAAAGGTGCTTATGAGGATAAACAATCTGTTCATTTGGTAATGGAGTTATGTGCCGGAGGAGAGCTTTTTGATAGGATTATCGCCAAGGGTTTTTACACTGAACGTGCTGCTGCCTCATTGCTCCGAACTATTGTTCAAATCATTCACACTTGTCATTCTATGGGTGTTATTCATCGCGATCTCAAGCCCGAAAATTTCCTTTTACTTAACAAGGATGAAGATTCACCTCTCAAGGCAACAGATTTTGGTCTTTCCGTGTTTTACAAGCAAGGTTTAATTAATTAATTTTTGTCTTTGAGTACCCTTAATTAATTTAACGAGTAAGGTTGAAATTGAATTGAATATATATATATATAACAGGAGAGGTGTTCAAGGATATTGTTGGTAGTGCATATTATATAGCACCTGAAGTGCTGAAGAGGAAATATGGACCAGAAGCTGATATATGGAGTATTGGGGTTATGTTATACATTCTTCTATGTGGGGTTCCTCCTTTCTGGGCTGGTAATATTATCATGGGAAATACTAACGAGTGTCTTAAGGACACTTATTAAGGATCTATTTCTGTAAAGTTTTTATGGGAAAAAATAAAAAGTAATTAACGTTTTGATAATTTTTTATATTTCCCATAAAAGTGATGTGAAAATTTTCTAAAAATGAATCTTTAATGAGTGCCCTTAAAGTACTCGTTAGCATGAACTTATTATCATTTCAGAATTTCAGTGCATTTAATACAAATACAAATACAAATACATACATAGATGGTGTTTGTGTTTTGATGCAATTCAATTCAATTATATATATGGCAGAATCGGAACATGGGATATTCAATGCCATATTACGAGGTCATATTGATTTTACAAGTGATCCATGGCCCTCAATTTCACCTCAAGCAAAGGATCTTGTTAAGAGGATGCTCAATTCAGACTCTAAGCAAAGGATGACTGCCTCCGAAGTTCTCCGTAATTAAGTTATCATTTAAATATATAACAAAAATGTGATTCAAATTAATAGTCTTTTTTGAAATTAAATTATCATCTAATTGATTTTTATTGGATGAATCAGGTCATCCTTGGATAAAGGAGGATGGAGAAGCACCTGATGTTCCTCTTGACAATGCAGTCTTGAGTAGGCTCAAACAATTCAAAGCAATGAATAAGTTCAAGAAAGTTGCTCTTCGGGTATCTACTAATCATTTTAAAAAAATTCTATAATAAAACGGTGGTAACACATCACCCATATAAAGTGACCTACATATGAAATATGACTAGGTCATTGCGGGATGTCTGTCCGAGGAAGAAATAATGGGACTCAAACAGATGTTCAAGAGCATTGACACTGATAACAGTGGAACTATAACCCTTGAAGAGTTGAAACATGGACTTTCTCAGCAAGGAACTAAGCTCTCTGAATATGAAGTTAAACAATTAATGGAAGCAGTAAGTAACTTCTCTTTTTTCCTTTTTTGGAATATAATTAATTTGTTCAAATTTCATAATTATAAAACAGGCTGATGCTGATGGCAATGGAACCATTGATTACGATGAGTTCATTACAGCAACCATGCATATGAACCGAATGGATAGAGAAGAACATCTTTATACAGCTTTCCAGCATTTTGACAAAGATAACAGCGGGTAACATTCATTATTATTATAATAAGTTGTTATTATTTATTGTAATTAAGTTGTTTAATTAGTTAATCTTTTTGTTTTCACCCAGTTTCATTACGACTGAAGAGCTGGAGCAAGTCCTCCGTGAGTACGGCATGAATGATGGAAAAGATATTATGGAAGTCATTTCTGAAGTTGATAACGATAATGTAAGTTCAATTTAATTAACAATGTCACCGAAATTCAAATCTTGTACATATAATGTGAGCTTATAAGCTAACGTTTAAACATGACACTAAACATACCGAATTACTTTTGTACGCTACTTTATACTCTCTACCAAACTCAGCCTACGTGTTTATAAGATCACCGCTTTTGTTTAATTAATTTGCAGGATGGCCGTATCAACTACGAGGAATTTGTGACAATGATGAGAAAAGGAAACCCAGAAGCAAATCCGAAGAAGCGGCGTGATGTATTTGTTTGAATTTATATTTGTTGGTGTAGTAGTGGTGGGAGGAAAATGAAAATAGGCTTCGAGGGTGGAGAGGTAATAAATTTATAACTGATAGTTTTTTCAATTATTTATAGTTGTTGTTTCTAAGTCTAGATTGAAGAAGAAGAAGAAGAAATATATTAAGATACGGTTGCGATTATGATATGTATGAAGAAGCAGCAATTGAGATGGGCTTGAGATTATGATATTTGCTTGTGAGTTACTCTCCACCTTTTATGAAGAATTGATTCCAACGAGAGATTAATGCGGCTGTCAAATTGATCTGCTGATTTGATACTTAAAAGATTTGAAGATGTTGTGTTCATTTCCTTCTTTTTTTTTTTTTTAAATTTATTTTTATGTATTATTAATGATATGCACTTTTAGGAGTATATATATGATAAACTATTGTTGTCGTCGAATTTAGCTTCTCTGTGTGTTCTTTTGGGAACAAATTTCTTTCTTGTTTCTCAACTTTCCTGGAATATTTTGTTCTTTTAGTGTTATAATTTTTATAAATGAAAACTAAGTTTTATTATAAGCCCAAAATCTGTTGGGAATATATGCTATTTAAAGCATATTCTCTGTTTATGTTTCTGTGTTCTTTTTGGAAGAAATTTCTTACTTGTTTCTCAACTTTCATGGATTGTTTTTTTTTTGAGTGGTAATTTTTATAAATGGAAAATATGTTTTATTACAAGCCAAAGCCCAAAACCTTGTTGGGAATTAAGGATGAAAATGAGTAGGATATGATATGAGATGTCAATATTCGTATCTATCTGTTCAATTAACGGATACAAAAATTATCACTTTATCTATCCCATACATACAGATCTCATTCACACGAGAATTTCACCTCTATTTGAATGGAAATGTCAATACTTGTACTCGATCCGTCCAACCAATGAGTATAGAAAATTATATCCACTTACTCGTCCTTAAGACACCGAACCCCGCGAGCTCCGTCTCCATAAAAATTTTTGCAATCCCTATATTCTATTTAAAGCATATCTACATAAATGTTGGGAAACCATGAGCATAAGCAGCAGAAAGTTTAAAAATTTCCTTGAGTTACCAACCTTGGGATCTTTTTGTAATCACATGAATCTATGCCGTAGTACGCATATTTATCAGTCAAGAACAAGAATGCATACCTGATTTCCTCATAACCTTCAATCAAGATGTGGAATATTGATTTCCCCAAGTAAACGTATATCTTATCATCTTTTTGAGTTTTGACTTGTTCTTGTTGATCTCTATTAGAACCATCAAGTGTTTGGCTTCTAATGATGATCAGCACAAGTATTGAATCAAGGTTTGAGGCCTCTAACCTTGTTGTGTATAGTTTCTTCTTTAGATGTTAGTCCTTGAAGAGAACATGATAGTTGTTTGTTGTTCACGACTGTTTTTCGTTCCAATGGCAAGATTGGGAATTACCCCTCAAATAAATCTCTCTCAACTGTGAGTTTGTTTAACTATGGGAACCTCACAAACTTACAAGAGACAAACAATCACACAGAAATAAGGTTTAACGTGGTTTGACGGAGAGTGATTTCAACCTACATTCACGGGAGAAAGGGTGACATAATTTTATTAGCCTCAGGGTAAATACCGACCTGAGCTGATAACATGACATACACATAAAATAACGATATTTATTTGACATAATGTCTCAGGACATACACATAAAATAAGAATGTAAGAATGTGTAAAAAATAAATGATAAACTGTATTATAAAATATTACGCCTTAAACCATGACATTTACAACATATTTTAGGACATACACTTTAACACCTAATACTCACTGATGAAGGTGGGCTTCCGACACAAAAATAAGGGGGTGTCCTATAGCTCATTCGTGGAGGTCAGCCTCCGACACAAGAAATAACAAAGGAGATACCCTTGGTACACCAACGATCCTCCAATAAGAGAGAAAACGCCCTTGGTGCTCTGGAGCTCCTATGTGGAAGTGATCCCTAGTGCCCCTTGAAGAAGTGGGCACGTGGTAGGGATCTTGGAGAACATCTGTAGAGGGATCCCTAGTGGCCCCTAAGAGGTATATTGTACAGGGATGCTTTGGAAATTCTAAGGGTCCTCTCATTGTTATGGAGTTGTGTATCCAGGCTATGTTGATTTTCTTGGCGCTTCTTAATTTTATCCTCAACTAGAGCTACAAAGGCAATTTGATCTGGCTGCTAGCCTGCTGCCCTTGATCATTCCAGTGGGAAGCTCTTCATATATATATATATATATATATATATATATATATATGAAGATTTATCAGATAATCGTTATGATTAAGGATATTAATATTAATATTATTAATAGACTAAATATTTAATGAAATTACAGTCGGATTTAGGCATGATATGGACAGCCTACTCATGGCGCCGTTCCAAAAGGTATTGCTTGTAGCCATTGTGTTCATCAACAATGGCTACATGTGTTCGTGGGGATCAAATGAAACAGAACGAAACCGAAACCAAATCATATCGTAAAAATATTCATCCATATCCTTATGAACCAATTAGAACCTGCAAGAGGTTTTTTTTCTCATTTTTATTTCTTGGCTGGCTATTAGGATAAATTTTAAAATGCAAAAATAATACTACATTACTCATTAAACAATCCAATAATATTTTAATAAGTATGATAAAATATTAAATAACTAACAAATAATGGTAGTTATATTAATACATGTAATCCACCACTGAAGGAATTATTGTAATCACTACATTCAAGATTGCCAAGACTAAAAATTTAAGCAGCAAGAAACAGCATCAACCACAAACATTAGATCCTTATAAATTCTAATGTTCCGATCTCTCTTACTTTTTATCATAATTGTATGTGGAGTCAATAGTAATGGATTATGTAGATGGATACCTCACAGATAAAAAGAAAATCACATAAATAATATAGCTCTGCCTAGACTGCTCTTATCTACTTTTAGATGGCGAGAAATAGTCAGCAATGGTGACACCTCGTTTAACTATATGAGGTCGCTTACTAGGTCGGAACCAGGCCCGGACTTCATCTTGGATTTCTTTTGGTAATTCATCGATCACAGAAGGGTCAATCTCCTCAATCTTGTAATTCCATGATTCACTTCTTTGTTGAATTTGATCTGAACTACACCCGCCAGTGGTGGCAGCATTTGCAGTCTCTGCTAAAAGGCTCTCTTTTGGTAGCTGAAGTTTATTAGATTCTAACAAGCAACCACCTGTGGAATGAAAGTCGTATCCAATTGAGATCTTATGAGAGATATTTTTCAGTCTCAATGTGAAAAGAGTGTTTTACATAAATAAATAGGTTGAAAAATACCCGAGGACAATGAAGTTTCAGCATGTTCGGTCTCCTGCTTCCCTGATGAGCAAGAAAGGCCCTGGCTCTTGAAGAAATTCAAGATTGAACTTGCTCCCTGACACAAGAAGATAAATAACACAGAGCAATTCACTCAATGCTTAAGTATTATATATACCAAGGGTATGCTTGGAATCTAGGTGCCATGGCCAATTAAAGTCAGGATCAGCTTCTTTGTCAAGGTAGCTACAAAATCAACTGTCAATCCCCAAACAACTATTTAACAGATTAAGCATTACAACTCGAAAAGAATTTTTACCCCATCACGAAAATCATCACTAGGTAAGAACGCACGAATGATGATTGCAATGTGATTCAGTAAATGGAAATAAATCACTGTAGAGATAAAGAAGGGCATAAATGAACCTTATCTTTTAATGCACTTTTCTTGTGTTCCTGCTGATTCGATTTAATTGGGACACACCTCATCCTAGAGTCGTCCCTACTCTGTGGCTTACTATGGTCCAGGCTTGAAAAGCTTTCACTATCTGAATGAAACCATTGACCTTGACAACCATGTGTAACATAAATTTGAAAAGATTAGAGGGAATTAGAAGAAACATCATTATCTGTTAAGACCTGAGAACAATGATGAAGAGGTTTCTAGGGTGAAGCTACCTGTTGTCTGCTTTGTTGGGGAACAAGATGGATCCTGCTCAAAAAAGAATCTCATATCAGACGTGTTCCCCACGCGAAACATTTACCACCCAGACATAAGATCATTGAATTACTTGCAATTACATTTTTATTGTTTCTAAAGGTATAATAACAATAATCATCAGAATTTAGAACTAAAACTGTTGAAAGAAATATATGCCATAAATAATATCACTGTGTGGGCTGTGTTCTAAATGTTTCACGAGTGCCTAAATAGTCAGTTTAGTTAATGCAGCAAATTGACTCTGTAAAGTGCAAAATTCTTGTCCAGGTCATTTATGATTTGATCTTAAACATGTTCAAGCTGGCTTCCCACCTGCGTATAGCCGTATATGTATTAACAAGTTCAACATATAGGCTGAGTGAAACCTCGATGATGTTAGCATTCTCATAATAACATATTAATTATCACGAAAAATGTTCTCTTAGAATTATTGAAGCAAGAATTACCATACCTGCTTGTTCTGTGCTTTTGCTTTCGCTTCTAGTTGACCCAAAACAGCCATAGAATGTTCGATCCTAACTTCTTCACCAGGTAAGTCACTTTGCAGCTCCATTGAATTCAGGGTTGAATAGCTTTCACTCCCTGAATGAGAAAGGCATCTTAACGAAGCTGAAAACAAGTGACCCAGAAATAACGGACCGAAAACTTAAACCACCTGAGGGGGACAAAGCAGCGGGATCTTGGATGAAGTTTTCTACTAATTGCTTTGAAGGGGTGCCAAATTTATCTGGGCCATTGAAGTATTTCATGATTGAACATGTTCCCTATCAGATTTATTTGCACAATGAGGTGTAATGCATCAGAATTATTATCGAAGATGAAAATCAAGTGAATATAGCTGAAAAAAAAAATATTTACGCTAGCAAATTTCATCAATTCAGATTAAATAGATTTTCCTTCACTTGTTCCGAGGATAAATATTTCACGATAAAAATCACTTACCAGAACACAGCAGCAAATTAGATATTGGGTTCATGTTACTTTCGACAAACCAAAGTAACAACAAAAAGAAAAGAAAGCAGAGTACTGTCAAATGATAATTCCTGCTAAGGTTCTTTCCCAGCAAGCCAAGACACCTCTTAATAGATTCCTATTCCTTAGTATAGAACAACAAAAACCCAGAAATATAAGGGGTCCAAAAACCATATATCATGATATATTACAGTTTGAACTTACTGGAAGTACAGGAACAATTTTACTAGCTGAAACAGAAAGAGCTGTTATTCTCCATCCCTTGTAATGACTTCCTTGAGTCTTAATTCCATATGAACCCAAAAACTCCCGTAATCCTGTTTGAAACATGTTGAATGCATCTTCTTGAAACTTGGCAGTCCCATACCTTAATGGACAAGACTTTGAAGGGAACTTTTTAAGAGAATCTGATTCACTTGACTGCAGGATAACTCCGTAATCAGATATGTCTAAGAGTATACATACAGACCAATTAATGAAAAGAAGTTATATATATATAACATCAGTCAAAATATAGATCAGGTAGAAATTGGTACCTTGAATGCACTGGCATGCACAGTGAGTGTGCGTGCAATCCGCTTGTTTTGCTCCAAGTCAGAGCAAAGACGCTCACTTAGTTCTTCACAGAGTTGATTGAGCCAATGTTGAACCTGAGGAAAAGTAATAGAGCCCCACTGAATAAAATGAACTGCACTGCACTTCAAGCCAAGAGTTTTTCACCTTTCATTATGCACAGATACATACACAATTTACAATTCACAGAATCAATAATTTCAGATCATAAACTTGATATGGTTCTCCAGATTTTTGAGTTTATCTTAAATGGAGCAATCTAACAGAAATGTATTAAAGAACAACGTATGAAAATTTGAGCTAATATAAAATGGTAACCAACAGTCAAGTAATATAAATATTTAGCACATCTTGCAGCCAAGAAAGCACTTAATCCAATTGTTATAGTGGACAAATAAGAATAACAATAACAATAATAAATCGAAAAAAAATATTATCAAGTGATGCGAACTAGTATAACTTGATTCTCAAATAAATAAATAAAGACATAAATATATGTATTAGTATTAACTAACCCCTTTTCATAGAAGTTACGTCATAACTTAAGAATAGTTTGATCATTCCATTTTTACTTCCAATGCACATTAATTAACATGTTAAATATAATCTGTCATATTCAAAGTGCATCAACCTACGTAACATATAGCAAACTTGGCAATTTAGAGAAGTAGATGCAGATATTACATTGATTTAAATCAAAAGCTGCAAAGCTTCTTGTTACGAAAGGGAGAAAATCTGTCTGAACTTTGAACTGAAGACAAATTCATTATTTTGTGTTTTAGAATAAATTCTTAACCAGACTATTTTTCATCAATTGAAAACATGGGATGGCATGATTGTACAATCTAAATTCTAAATTATTTTAGCCAATCTAATTAAAGCACAGCATATCAGTTATGTACGATAATAAATCTTACAGAAGCAACAGTATTTAATGCCCGAGGGCCAGGAAATGACTTCCCAGAACCATGGCTTTTGGGGAGGAGGCGTGCTTGAACTTCTTCACCACTGATTCCTCTCGCAATATTCCATAACCAAGTACTTGAAAGCATATTAAAAGTTCAAATAAAAAACAACGTCATGAAAATTGTTTGATGAATATGGACATGGGAGTGCAACAATGATAAATAAGCTTAAAACTCTTTCCTCGTACTTATCTAGAATTATGGACAAAAGGTGAGAAAAATAATTAGAGGCTAACATCACATGAAAAATATTTTGCACATAAATTTCACTAAAAAGTTAACATGAAATTAAGTTTAAAGTGCCGCATGTCAGATAAAGAGGGTAGCAAATTTCAACAAGGAAAAAAATACAAGTGTGAACACTTTTTTTACTATCTAAGAAAGGAAATTCTGGATTTTGTTCTTTAATTGACAATTACCCAGTATTTACACCATGACGTTCTTGCAGCTTATCCTCTGAAAATTTCAATAGATCTCCAACCGTGTGAACACCCAATTCATTTTGTAAGTACGTTCCTAGCTTCCCACCAAGCTGTTTCCTGCAAATAGGAGTTTTCATTAAGAAAATACATTCCATCTCAGAAGACCATAAGACAAGCAACTTCTCTACCTTAAAAAAAATTAAAGAAAAATTCTACATTTTCTTTATTGGCAATGAATCGAGCAGTCCTTTCACGGAAGAGAAGGGCACAATAGTTTGTTGTGCAGGTTTATTCATACCACTTGCAAGTTTGGCCAGCATCTGCTATCACATTCATACATAAGCTTTAACGCAGAAGTTCCCAGTTATGAAGATAAGCTATGCAAGATGTAAGCAAGAAAAAACGTAAAACACTGTTTCACACTCACACCTTATTATGAGCAAGTCCAGCAGAGCATGTGAATTCAGTCTCCTTTAGAACTTGCATTCTAAGCTCTGTGACAATAAAGACCCCACAAGCTAATAACTTATCACGGTGATCGCCATCACTCCTACACAACCACTCTTTCACAGTTGCTTTGGAATCATTTCCATCCTGAACCCATTGGCAAGTTCAATGTAACAATTGCAGTAAGGGGATTGGGGGAATGTAAAAATAAAGCAAGAACAAGAAGCCAGTTCAGAAAATTCAGTGTCCTGTATAATCAAACCTAAACTGTTATTTGCACAGAAAAGACATTTTTATGATATTCGCTTACAAGAAAAATTAGTCACCCTCCCTAGAAAACTCATAAAACACAACAAAAAAGAATGGTAGAAATAGAGTACTAAATTTTATTTTAGGGTATTCTGCACTAGGGTAACATTTTGAATATTCCAATATTAGAGAGACTGTGGATACCCCTTCCGCCAATTATGCACATAAATAATTCAAACTAGGAAGTAGAGCCATTGCTTAATGGTTTTATGTTAAGACAAAATGAGGAATGGGTGGGGAAGGTGGGCTGCAAAATTTTAAAGGATCAATGATCTTAAGAGCTCAGTGGGCATTCCCCAGTAAAGGACTGGTATCTAGATTTAATCTATTTTATTCAGTGAAGTCATACACTGAATCATGAAATATTAGACACTACTGAACATATACGGATCTGCTATCTAAAAGCAATGTCTTGTACCTCGTTTTTAAGCCCCAAAACATGAGATTTAAGAGCTTCCTCATCTACTGCTTCCAAGCTTTCTGGTGGAGTTTCTGCTAGCATAGCTTCTGCAGCATCAGTAAGGTCAAGATACACTTCATCAATGGAAGCTCTTTCACATCGACACTTCCTTGCGAGAATGGAGACCACCTGAATTTTGATATAAAACACAAGCATAAAATACATTTTCAATGAGAGATTGTACTTACAGATCTAAATCCACTGAGAATATATTTTAACTACAGATACCTCTGAACCAGCATTACGGTATGAACTCAAATCAGCTTTACCACGGGCTACCGGGACTTGGACCAGCTCAATTTGAGGACAAACTTCCTTCGCCTCATCACCTCTCATTGAACTGATAACCATACATTAAATAGTATGTCTTGAATATTAACAAGATTCTAACACAAAGTTATTAAAATTTTAATTATGGTTACAAATATCATCAACTTTTACCCCACTAGTTCTTTACCAAACACCCAACAATAGCTGTAGTGCATAAGTTAAGCATAATTTTGTTAAGTAAAATAAGGTTATGGTACCAGGCTACGAGCAAAAGCCACCTGTTTTGGACAAATTAGCTTTTTTTAAAAAGGCACCAAAAGAGCTTATCAAAGAAGATCAAAATTTGAATAAACCTAAAATAGCTAGCTAGATTGCTGAGAAGCCAAATGCAGAAAATAAAAAATAACAAAGAGCGAAAAACTCTCTCTGTCCAAACCAAATGGACAATAAAAAATTTTGCTTACCGCTTAACACCATAACTACGGGCCTCATAGCTAACAGCAATCAATCCCCCGCCTTTCCACTCATTGTATTGTACCACGGCAGTAGGTAAGCCCCTCAATTTAGGTTTCTTCCTCTGCTCCACTACAATTACAAACAGAAAATATATATATATATATATTTTTTTTTTTTTTTTAAAAAAAATGATGGTCTAATGAAAGATTCGTATGCATTTCGTGCTCGTGATTGTTATGCTTGTATAGGAAAATTCTCCAAAATGGCAGTTAATTCATCAAAACTTCTTTAATTTCAGAAAAAGGAAACGGGACTTCTCAGATATTTTATTTTCAGTCTCAGCCGGTTTATAAAGTAACAAGAAATAGAAATTAGAAAAGGAATTTCTTAATTATTATGTATGCGCGAATGCAAAAATACATATAAATTTTATAAATTTAAAAAAAAAAAATTAGAGAGAGAGATAGAGAAAGAGAGTTACTAAGAAACCTTGAACGTAGAAGCAGTCCAAGTCGACATGAGCGATGATCCTTGCGCTAGAAGATTCTGGTCTCGCCACCGGCATTTCCTCTTTCACTCTTTTCTTTCCCTCCAATTCCAATTTATTATTGATTTAGCTCTTTTTAAGGAGTGAAAGCCATAGATTCTTTAAAAGCCGCGGGTTAAAACGGTGTCGTTTGGAATAAAGCAAACACATATTTACTCCTTTAACAAAAGCTAAAGCTGAAGTTAAAGGAATCATGGCAAACCAGCGGCCACAAAATTTATGGAAATAATTAGGGGTGGGCATTATCGGATTCGGATCGGATCGGACCGAATCCGAATCTGAATCCGATCCGAATCGATAAGAGTTGATTTGTTTGGTTCGATCGGATTTTGAGTCCTTATCGGATCAGATTTGATCCGATAACTATCGAATCGAATCGGATTTATTCGATCTGATTTGATATCTTAACGAATCAGATAAATTCGATTTGATAACAGATCTGAATCCGATAAAGCATCCGATTTGATAATGAATCTGATAGTGGATTCGATTTGATAACAGATCTAATTCGATAACGGATCCGATTTGATAAAATTGATTTGAATTTTAAGTTATCCGATCCGATTCTATAAAATTGTTATGAATTTACAAATTTTCAAGTCAATTTTTCGAATCGAATCAGATTTTTTATCAAATCGAATCTACTATCGGATTTATTATCAAATCGGATTCTCTATCGGATTCAAATCCGTTATCAAATCAGATTCTCTATCGGATTCAGATTTGTTATCAATTCGGATAAAATCCGATTTGATCTGATAGTTATCAAATTTATCTGATTCGATCCAAAATTCGACAAACGAACCAAACACGATTTGATCGGATTCGAGAGCCAAATCCGATCCGATGTTCAAAAAAATTCAATTTTGAGAAAATAACATATGTAATATTTATCATCCAAACTTAACCCTAATTAAGCTAATTCATGACCATGGCCCATTTTTTTGTTTGTTATTTAATCAATTCAATACTCATATCAAATATTATGAATTTTTTTTGGAATTAAATTCCAAATTTATTTAATTAAAGATCAAATAAATTAATGAAAATAATTTAAAATCTTTAAAATTAAATATTCAATTATTTCATAATCGAGTGCATTAAAACTTTTTATTAAACTAATTAATATATAGTTTCCCGATTGTGATTTAAATAAATTACTATTCTCATTAATAATTTGTCATAATATGTTTTTTTTATGTATGTGAGACCATAATTGAACTTTCTAATTATTTTGTGGCTCTTTATAGTGTATCGAGTTAGCACTGAGACCAAATGCATTCGTAGTTCCGAGCTCCAATAATGTCAGGATATTGATTAAAACTTGTTGATGGTAGTTTTTTGGCCCCCAAGAAGTCAAAGTCCCAGTGAAGGGTAAAATGAGTTTTACACTTGACAAGGTAAAAGCCCAAGGTCCTTATGAGGATGAGAAGTCGGATAGAGGGGCTCGAATCCGAGGTGATGTCTAGAAGAGATCATGACCCGAGCGCGAGATGCGGAGAGGCAACTCGAGGCAAAACTAGAGGATAAATTGGAAAACTGACCCGACCTTATAAAAAAGTATCAGACTCGACAGCACTGTGGTATTTATGAAAATTGATTGACCCGAGGTGGTCGGGTTAGCCTCGGCATCGAGCTCGACATTCAGAGCCTCGTGTTAGAATGAGGATCGGCTTAGCAGATCATACCCGACCTGATGAGAAGATATCATATTCAACAAAGCACTTGGACCCGAGGTGGTCATTCGCCTCGGCACACCAGCTTGGGGACCAAGGAATGGTTTGCAATATCTTAAGCTCTCGTATGAGAAAAACAACGGTTCTCATCGAAAGTATACCGGTGCAGTGACATGTAGGTGGCAGAGCAGAGCCGCCATAGGCCGTCAAAGGTCGGTACAGAGACAGAAA